>APFE031669372.1:103134-185634 GCA_000404065.3 Pinus taeda | reverse complement strand
ATTATGTGGTGCGACCTCTTGTATATCTGAGGCCAGGGACTAAGTCGTGCAAGTCTTCTACTTAAACTTCTACTTCTGCCCGCTGATTCAATTTAGCTTCCCATGTTGAAATCAATTGCTTAACTTGGGCTAGAGTGCCTATATGATAGGCCTGGGCCGCCTCTCTGATGATTTGAGCATTAGTTTTACGACAAATTCTTTTTGGTTTCCGGATTAAGGGTGGACCAATGCCTCCTCGTTTCCTCGACTGTCGACTGTGGCCTCGATTACCTCTTCCGAAAGAGCTGGCACCGGGGGATGGACGAGCCATATGATTTTTCAACCAAACAATGGAGCCACAAGCTATCAACCAAATAAAACGAATCATGATCCAAAACCAAACTCTCTGCTCACAGTTAGGGTATTTACAAAATTTTCGAGCCTTCAAAAGAAACTAAGGCCCGAATAGAACGAACACCATTAACGCACAATACCATATTTTAGCTCCCCAAGCCCAAGTGAATTGATATACAGAGATAAGCCAAGGTAAGTTTGCCGCCTCAAGAAGAAGGCTCCACGGACCAGCTCCCTGAGCCCAATTTCAGTAATCCACACCACAATTGCAATAACTCAGATGTAGGGAATTCAAACTCATTTCCATGCTCAGGACCGACAATTCAATGATATAACCAACATCGACGAACAAACATTCATCCATAAGAAGAGTCCAAACTGGAGATTGACAATATATTCCCGTGCGAGACAAAAGAATTCCAAAGAAGACAGATACAAGCATAGAAAAAACAAACATTACACAAGACAAAACAACATAAAATTTCTAAATTCCAGACATCGATTCCCATTCCTCACAAGTATTATATTACAGAGATTTCCATTTAGGTTTCAAGAGACATTAGAAGAGTATGCAGACCACAGCGGAGGGGGAATAAAGAGAAGTATATACCCGACAGAGGAAGCCATGAACCTGAGAGGACCAATTGCATCCAAGAAGCAGACTCGCTTGACCTTCCTTGCAAACAAGACTACGATTACTGAGATCCTTTGTTGTCCACCAAGAACCAAAACCCAACACAAAAACAAATAGTTGCTTGGGTTGATGAGCCCTTACCACCTAGAGATTAAGAGCCCAACTGCTCGTCGCCTGATCAAGAATGCGATGGTGTGGGTCGAGCCGCCTCCTGCCCTTTCATCGACCAATTTACACATGACGGTGATCCCGAGAAGGACTATGATCTGTCTCGCATCCCAATCGGGGAATAAATATTTAATATTTTATTGAAAAATATTAAAATAAATAATTAAATTTCAATTCTTTTTGTCTAAATTATGTTCTAAAAGTGTTTTTGTTTGGCTAAGAGTTTGTCTTTCTCGGCCATAAGGAAACATGTTAAAAATCCAAAATCTAGAGTCATTTGGCAAGAGCGAAAGCCTACTCCTTTATGGATAACCAATGGGTAATTTCAGGTACCGTGGTTTTCCTTGAATAACAATAATGAGTCAACCTAATTTCACGAATAACAACTAGTAATAGTTGTCTCCGCTACTAGTAATACTAATTTGACAACTAAATTATAATAAATTTTCTCACCATCTAAAAATTCATTTTTTAAAAATATAATTCTTTTGCTAACGTAACATACTCACACATTGTTGAATAATAAAACTATCATAAATTTTAATAAGTTGAATATCACACATTAAATTTTTATAAATACATGGTCAACTTTATTGATTTGCCGTTTAAAAATAGATGGGAAGACAATTATATCACATTTACTTAAAAGGCAAAGTGAAATTACTCCTAACTAACTTTATAATTATGTTAAACATAATTATAATCCTACTTTATTGAAAGCTAGGGAACATATCAATCTAGACATTACAATCATTCAAACGTTGACTAAACAAAGCACCTTTATGCGTATTTGTTCACGGAGAAATTTCTATCCACTTTCAATATTAAATACGGTTAATTTTCTACTCTATTAAAAGTTAAATGACACGTCAAACTTTAAAACGATAGGTTGAGAATTGTTTATGAAAAAATATAAATAGTTTTTCTTCGCTGTTTTTATATATATAAATTAGGTTGAATTTATGGTGGGATTAGCTTATCTATTGGATGGAAGTGTTTTTGACCATTTGTTTATTAGTGAGAGTTAGATTTTTTTTAGGTTAGTTTAATTTTTTTTAAATGATTTTTAATTTTAATTTTTTCATAAAATTTAAACTTAAAACTTATATTTACTTAGAGCTATAAATCCAAAAATTTGAAAATAAATAATTAAAAAATAAAAGTTAAATTATTAAAAAAATAAAAATAAAAATACATCCCTATAAAAATTGGAATTCAGAAGTCATTCATATATCCCTATAAAAGGGCAGACCTATGGTAACATAGTTGCTTACAAATTTCCAACTTGTAAATTAGTAAAATATAATTTAAAATATGAACATAATTAAATTTTATGATAGAGGATTACAAATGTCTAACTTGTAAATTTAAAAAATATAATTAAAAAAAAGGAATGGAGTTAAATTTTAAATGAATAATTAAAAAGTTAGGTATATTTTTTTAAGTCAATTTTTTATTAATGGCTAATAAAAATTACATATATAGTCATAGATTTATAAGTCTTACTCAGATAAAGTTTGTCGACTATAATTACAATTATTCAAAATAAATATAATGTTGTCATCCAAAGTCTTGTAGGCCAAAAACTCCAAAATACAGACAAAATAAGCAAAAGTCTAGAAACCATACCTAATTATCATAAGTAATAAACGTCAGATTATCTGGCCCTGTACCTGGAGGGGTTGGAGGGTGGTAGGTGCAATTAGCATGTTGTTTTAAGTGAGCCAGACATGTTTCTAGCTTGTTCAATTTCTCAGAAAGAAGATTTTGTCCACGCCATACTATAACCACACACTCACGAAGGTGGCACTGAAAATACTGCAGCTGATTAAGAGCAACAACTAGTGCTTCATGCTCCTCTGATGAGTTTTATCTTGTTCCTCCAACAATGCCTGTAGTGACTGTCTGGTTTTCCTCTTAACTGTAACTTTTTGGGGACACCTGGATAAGTGATTATTGGAGCCACGACCCCCTCCGTGACCACTCCATTGTGCTCTACGACTGCCTCTCTCTCGACCAACCACAACTCCAGTGCTCTGACCATGAACTCAGTGCAATGTTTCCATCGAAACTGCAACCACCGCAACAACACGAGAACTCCACCTGGTTGTCTTTATCTTGCCACCTGTACCACCAACAACAACACCCACCACCTAGTCTCTAGAAGATAGTTGACGTTGGCACAAAATCTCCACCATTGGCCGCCAACGCAGAGAGAGCGAGCTAATAACGTCGACAATAAACGAGCTACCCCGAGAGTGCCTAGGCTCACGAGCAAACCAACCACAAGTAGAGCAACCCAACGCCCTACAACCAACGCGACAAAATGACTCCCCACTCAATTGGAAATGCAACATATAACAAACATGCAAAGTCCAAATGCCACAGGTGAGAACACCAATGCCACATATACAAACTACACACCAAGGACGAGAAATCTCAAAACCCCCAATTCCCCACCAAACTAGCCATACTAACCACAATAAACACTTCAGAGCTCTTAGCCCACTCAGCCCAGAGCACCACCACCAGAACTAGAGAATATCCCTAGAAGAAGAGTTAATAAAACCCTAAACCAAGACCAAAAAGGAGAACCCAATTTCAATAGTAGCGGAAGACCTAGGTACATAGAGAGCCACTTTTCCTTATGTTCTCTTGAGAGCAGGACTATTCACATACATAAAATGCAAACAAAGATAAATGAAACACCCCCAAAGGAGTCCATTTATCGACCACCACAATAAGGAGTTCCCTATGAAAGACCAGACCCCAAGCATAGGAGGTTGTTTTCCCATAAGGCTCTGGCTTACACTGTAGGAAAGCTCAAAAGCCAAGAAATTGAACCACGAGCAAAAAAGATGACCACGAAGCATACATAAAAGGAAACCACGAATTAATAAGACCCTCTCACACACTAAAAACTAAGGGTTCTTAGTTAGGCGACGCAAATTGCCACCATCACCACAAAATCGATGACGTCACCTCAACCTGTAGACATATTGTTTCCTAGTTCAAACTTGTCGAAGAACACTGAGCAGACCCGCTCGCCACCTAGTCAGACTAACATACAACAAAGGTGTCAATTGAGTCCCATTTAGAGCCATAAACACTCTATCTTCCCATTGCCACTATCGTAAATGCAACATTCCTTCACATGCACTTACCCTGTACTCTATGCGAGCGAGTGACTTGCTTGCCAGCTCCTCACCCTGACGTATCTCGTTATGCATGCAACCACACGGGAGAAGCATGCCCAACTCCTATTGCCTCGGGATCCTGTACCCCATAAAGGAAATAGTTCAATAATTTTTATATGTATGATTTATAAATAAAAATAATAAATATATATAATGTTTTTTCAAAATTTTATATTCATTTTAAAAGTTAATAAAATATAATTTTAGAATTATTATTAAATTAAGAACTAAACAAAAATATAATAATGTAATTTTAAAATTTATAATGAAATTAATTTAATTTAATTTATATGTTTCAACGGATTTTTGGTGACCATTACATCTAGAGAATATTTGTACCACATAGATCCATCACTTCTTGTTGGTTCAACTATAAAACTTGACCCCAAAAGTGTAGAGAGAATTAGACTAGTGACCCCTCCTCTATTGCAAAAACAAAAATACTTTAACTATATAGAAACTTACCAATTAAACTAACCTTAAAAAAATATTTATAAAAAAAATAACCCATCATAAAACAAATTGGGGTTCAAAACGCGTAGCTATATGATCTATGTGGAAGAATTTGGAGTTTCCGGGCTAACTCCTCCGCCTGGTTAAACTATGCGGAAGAATTTTGATTGAATTCAAATAAGTTTAATAACTTTTTTAATGGAAAATATCCGTATCATATTTTTATTCGCAGTAGTCTATAACGTGACTTTTTGAAAGCCTTTCCGTCAGATTTTTCCGGCCAAAATCCGGCAGCAATTCATTGGAATCCCAAGTTTGATAGCTAGTTTCTGCACAATCAATGGCTCCCAGGGGTTTTTCAGGGCGCTGAATCCAAATATGCAGTTAAAAAACCATTTTAACTGCTAAAAATCAAAGATTTAAACCTCATTTCTTTCGCTGGATTCCGTCACCGGGAATCTCCAAAAAGTCGCATTATAGACAACTCTTTTTATCATTCAACCAAATTATATTTAAATATCGTACATATTTTTTAATAAAAATTAATAATATATAAATTTAGGAGATATTATTATTTAATCGAAAAACGGATATTCGATAAATAAATATAATAGGAAAACGGATATTCAACTGTAAATTTTGATAAATATATTATAAATAAATAATTAAAATAAACTCTAACATAAACTAATATAAATAATATAATATAATAATTAAAATAATTGAAATTTCTAACCTTTAAATTTTTAATGTAAACTTATTTTGAAAGGTAAAACTCTATTTCACAAACTAATAAATAAATAAATATTTTGAAATGGTGCCCTGCACGTTTTCAGAATACATTTAAAATACGACAAAAATACATTTAAAATACGATTAAAATTCCAACTATAATTTACCTGTATGGCCAGATTTCCATTACCAGAAAAAGGTGATGATTACAAGATTAGATGGGTTGATTACAAGATTAGATGGGTTGTTTATCTTTCCGTAGTATTCTGTTAATCTAGTCAATATGAATTGGTCTTTACGCCATCTCTATTTTATTCGTCCTCGATATTCAAAAGGCCGGTTTAACTGTGAAAGCCCTATCCAGCGAAGGGTTTATTCGATTCTTATGCTGAATTCCTCCAGGAGTGCCAATTATCAGACCCAGGCCCTCAGACAGCGCCATTGAAATTACCATCATTCTTCAATTTGGAAATTTCTGATCGTCGCGCGTGTTGGATCCATGGCTTCGGTGTCAACAGCCTTCAATGGTTTTCTCTTCATGTGTCTTTTCGCTTGTTTTATTCAAGCCCAAGGCCGCCCTGGTAAGCCCTTTTTTGCCTGCAGATCGTACATAGTTTCGATATCCTTTTCGTCGTCTAATCGTCATCGTCCCTTGGATGAAAACCTGGCAATCGCCATGCCCGTTGAGAATCAGAAGCTTGAAGTGTATGGAGAGGAATTTTTGAATGAAGAAGACCAGAGTCATGTTGTCTATTCTTGGGGTTTTATCAACAATCCCAACCCATCTCGTAAAACTATCCCTGCCCACAAGAAGAGGGTTGGTTCTTTCCAAAGGAGGGCCGAAGATATTTTGAGCATTGTGTTTGCTCTGTTACTGGGTGCTCTCTCTGGTGCCATTACAGCCACTCTGATTCACATGGTGTGGTCCATATCTACCAGCAGGTATGGTTCATCCATTGAAGAAGAAGATGATATGGGTTCTGTTGTAGATCCCATGGATTTTAGCTACGAAAAGTTACCTACGAAGGAGGGAGTTGAGGTTGAGGCCAAGTAAACTCCTCTGCAAATACCCGCCTGGTTTGCTCTGTTGTACAGATTACCTCCGTGAATCATTGAATTCTTTTGAAGCACTATGCATTACGCTGCTAGCGCAAGAGCAAACAGAGCGGTTTATTTTACATGCTTTCTAATATGCTTTTAAGTAGGCTTTGCTGTTCATGTCATTGCCTTTTATTGAAAAACAATGTTCTTATTTATGCCAAACTTGATAAATATTAAACTAGATATTGCTATTCTTCTTCCTAATTATGTGTGCGCATGCATGATTATTATCTTGACTTGAGGTTTTGGCAGGAGATTAATAGTCTTGCATTTTCAGCTTTATGGTATCCTCTCTGTCTCATAAACATTATATTTAGTTTCAAAATTACTATTGTCATTTCCCTTTACCTCAATATTTTTTCAATTTTTGTCCAAAATACGGAACTTCCATTTTTTCTTCCAAATACTTGCTAAGATTATTACCCAATCAAATAGTAGTATGAGTTGTATGTGTCCAATAAGTTTTGGATCATTGTATTTGGCTTCAAACATGAACCAGACTTTGGGTTTGGGAGCTTGAATAGGTTAATGGTCAAAAACGTTGTTTTTCTTCGGAGGTTACAAATTCCAAAATGAGAAGGGGTAGAGTATCTACACTTTTGTAGACTTTAGCAGTAAAATCATTATGCGAAGGCATTCCCTTGTCCCATAAACAAGGAGTTTCATATACCAATTTAAACAAGGAGTTTCATATACCAATTTAGTGTCTGGCTTGACCATGACCTCCCATAAACAAAGAGTTTCATACACCAATTTAGTGTCTGGCTTGACCATGACCTTAAAAATAAATTATTATTATTATTTATGCTTTGAGTGACCAGATATGCAACTTCCATAGATCAAAAATTGCATGCTGGTGAGCTTTGGCTTTTATTTTTTCAATTAGAAAGATTTGACCTTTTTGAACTTTCAGTCTCCTTAATGTCAATTGGATTGGAATTGTAGGAAGTCCAATTTTGTACCAATCCCTGAAACTGTTCTGTTCACAATAATACCTTTAGTTACACGGTACACCTTACAAACAGTAATATGTTCATGTGCAATTATCTTAGGTTCCGGTCTATAGGGAATATTATGAAGTTTGTCCCACGGGCAAGAGTAGGGTGCATAAGAAATATCCGTATTTGGAACCGGGAGCACACTTGCCAGGTTTTTAGCTTGGGTTTTCTCGTCCCAAGCGCTCCAATTTGCTGCTAGACAACTGTCCGATGAATATATTGTGGATAGGCTTAGCGTGCAATTGGTATTTAAAGTTTATAATTTGAATTATCATATAGCCTGTTAAAGATTATATGTCTCAATTTGTTTTTGCTCTTGAATCAAGTAATGATTAGATACTGTTTATTTCCGCACCAATTTTTAACATAGAATCCAGTGCATGTGTGCCTTCAGTAGAGTGTATACCCTGTTGGTTGTACATATGCCAACGTAAACCCTTCATATAACATATACTGTGGGAGCATAACTCCTGGAATTCTTCATGGACAATCTAGTTGCTATATTAAAATAAAATGGCACTGGTTACTTGTATCATTAATGTGTGTAGGTTCTGAGGTTTACTATGTTTTCCTTTAGTTCTAAATATTGTATTCAATTATAGGATTTTCAGATTTGGAAGTGAACAGGCATACTTTCTGGCAATTTGATTCTTTCAAATAGAAGAATGCAATGGGATAATTTGTTTAATTTCTGTGGATAATTGTCGAGGGATGCCTGTTTTCTGTATTATTAACTTATGCAGGTTCTGAGGTTTACTATCTTTTCCTTTAGTTCTAAATATTGTATTCAATTATAGGATTTTCAGATTTGGAAATGAAGATGCATGCTTTCCGGCAATATGATTCTTTCAAATAGAAGAATGCAATGGGATAACTTGTTTAATTTGTGGATAATTGTGGAGGGATGCCTGCTTTCTGTACAAGACTAAGTGTATTCTTCTAAAGCAGACTTAATAGTGTCTTAATATAAATAGGTGTACAATTTTATTATTATACTGATTTGAGCAGGAGAAGGACCTTGATTTGTGAGTATCATGATATTTATTTTCTAGGTTTGCTTGTAAATTTTTATTATCAGTCACATAGTTTTAACTGTCAATGAGAATACTTGGTCTGTAAGTATTGGCGAAATACTTTTGGTAGAAAGGTAATTATTTAGAAAGGCATGCAAAATTTCACCTTAACAATGTGCTCCTTAAAGTCTTAGAACTCCCGTATCCTTTTCCGTAGGTGCCTGATTTCCTCTCATTTTCTTGGCAAGAATGAAAATATTCTTGCATTTTCCTAAGACTCCATCCTTAAGTTCCACAACTACTCTGGAGCTATGAACTCTCTCAGCCACCGTTTTTGGTTGGACTCCATTCCGGCCCTAAGATTCCTCTCTTAATTGCCTCTTCCGGTGACCTTCTTAAATCATCTACTTGAACCCTTTGGATTTGAGTAGTTGGCTAACCTAAGGTTTGACTGCAGTGATTAACTCTTGCCATGCCTGGCTACTTTGAATCCCAACTTAGTCAGTGCTTCCCCGAAGCTTGAATTGTTGATTGCCGTTAAGTTGTTCTTTCCATAGGTCATTGCTTTAAGAGGCTACCATTACCTCACCATTCTCGCTACTTGAGGCATTAGCAAGCCCATCTGCTAGTTGGCTAACCTACCAGGATATGGATACAGATTCGGATCTGGCATATTTCTGTAAAGCCAGGATCTGGATATGGCAGGGAAATGGCAAGTACAAAGAAAATCAAAATACTTTATAGTTAAAAAAATAGATTTAAGAATCAAAACCATGCAGGAATCAGAAAAGTAGAGCTATAGTTAATAACCAAAAAGAGAGTTCTCATGCATATTACTATTAGTCATCCATGTACCATAACTGATAATTTGATAAGTTATAACCATCATTGATAATTGATAATTCTGAAGACCATTTCAGCGTGAGCATGAAAGTAGGTTCTAACATCATTTTTGTGAACCACATCCACAAATCCGTATCAACAGTGAATAAAGTGTTTTTCTTGAAGGTTATGGCAGGACTAAAAAAAGTGTGGGTGAAGTGAGCAATGGTGTAGCACATAAGGATAGATCAGACCTTGACCGAAGACCTTGCCCATAATGATGGATTATTAAACCATTTGGCATTTAATAAATCAGAAGCGATCTGAACTACAACTTCTAATTGTCAGAAAAACCACTCTTATTTATCTTTCCCAGGTCCATAAGAAAACTAAGTCAAAGACCTGTCCATCCAATTTGGTTAAGCTAAACAGCACACCTATCTACTCTTGCCCACAATATTCCTCAATACCCAACCTAGTTCTACTCTGCCAACCTTAAAAGCCTCTGCCAGGAATTTAATTCCATGCTCCATACACTAAAGGGAAACTTTTAGGCTTGTTTCCTTCTCTAAAATCCACTTCTGTCCTTTAGGTTTTAAGCCCTGGCAAACTTAGTCACCTTTTAATCTAGATTCTAGAGTATTATTTCCAAGTATATGGTAATAACATGATTTGAGTAGTGAGTTGTGATTGTTATGCGTTTTGGATTTGCAAGTATAGCTAAATGTTGCTCTTCATTCTGGGATTCAAGCACAGATTCTCTTCTATCACATTTTCTAAAGATCTGAGGTTGTAGACTGTTATAACATCACAGAGACGTGTGATCGTTATGAGTTTTGGATTACTGCAAGTATAGATAAATGGTATTTTAAAATTTTTCGTTTTAGGATTCAAGCATGGGCTTTCTTATACCACATTTTCCAAATTTCTGAGGTTGTAGACTGTTATAACATTGCTTAGACGTGTGATCTACTCTTGCCCACAATATTCCTCAATACCCCACCTAGTTCTATTCTGCCAACCTTAAAAGCCTTCACCAGGAACTCGATTCCATGCTTCATACACTAAAGGGAAACTATTAGGCTTGTTTCCTCCTCTAAAATCCACTTTCTGTCCTTTAAGTTTTAAGCCTTGGCAAACTTAGTCACCTTTTAATCTAGAATGTAGAGTATTGTTTCCAAGTACATGGTAATAACACGTTTTGAGTAGGGAGTTGTGATTGTTATGAGTTTTGGATTTGCAAGTATAGCTAAATGTTGCTTTTCATTCTGGGTTTCAAGCATGGATTCTCTTCTGTCACATTTTCTAAAGATCTGAGGTTGTAGACTGTTATAACATCACTGAGATGTGTGATCGCTATGAGTTTTGGATTACTGCAAGTATAGCTAAATGGTATTTTAAAATTTTTCGTTTTAGGATTCAAGCATGGGCTTTCTTATACCACATTTTCTAAATTTCTGAGGTTGTAGACTGTTATAACATTGCATAGACGTGTATTGTTGTTTCTTCATAACCACAATATCTGTTGGATTAATTGGTAAAATGTTTTGTTTCTATGCTGCTTTGCTGCATAAGCCTTGTGAATATTGGATGCTAGGCTTTGTGCTTCTAGAGTCTAGACATTAGCCTGAAGGGTCTCAGGCATAGTTATACAAGGTATTTTTACTTATATTTATTGTTTTAAGTTTTAACAGTATTTTGATGGTATTAGATATCTTCATATCTGCATACATTCTTTCTTTTACTTTTTTTCTGGTTTGAAATTAAAATTGTTGAATATGTATATTCTATTATTAATAAAAAGAAAAGTACCAAGTGCAGCTATATAAATAATATTAATACAAGATAATAGTGTCTTAATTCCTTTATTATGCAAATATATACAGTATTATTGTAGCATTTCTTGAAATAGGTATCCATATAGGGTATGAGGGTGTTAAATTTGGACAACGAGGTCCAAACTCCATGTTCTGATGATCAGATTAAGAGGCTAATATTTTTGTTGGATTCCTCTTTCAGAGAGGTGTAAAATCCATATAAAAATAGTCTTAATCCGATGAGCAGAACTTATATTTTGAATTTATTATTCTTAATAAATTATATGTGCAGGGTCAACCAGTTTTGTAATGTAGGCTCACATGCCCAACAGATGTGTCACACACCCTCATTGATGTATATATATACAGGAAAAGTTGGAGAGAATTTCAACACAATTCAACTCATATCTTCCTCTCTCATCTTAGAGAATACGAGCTACCTGGAGGACAAATTCAGCCACACGTGGGAAGGACAAAGAGGACAGACTGTACGGATTTTCTGCTGCTAGGGTTTCTGCTGCTAGGGTTTTGCAGAAAGTTTGACCAGCGTTGACTTTGGTCAAACCTTGGTCCAATCAAGCTGAAAATTTGTGGGAAGTTCGATTTTTGAAGGCCGTACTACCTGGCACAAAAATCGAGGTCAAAGGGTTGACCGTTTTGCTGCTGCGTTGACTTTTAGCTTGCTGCCCCTGCGTTGACTTTTCAGGACAGCGTTGACTTTTGTAGAATTGACTTGGGTTGACTCATCTACTGGTTGGAGGGTTGTTGTGACACATGCTGGGCTGGCTGACCAAAGGAGACTTTGTTGGTTGAAGCATCCTGTTGACCGCCGAAACGAACACACACATTTTCCTGTTTCTGATTTGTCTTCTGTAAGATCTGCTTATATGTTCTATCTGCATTTTGCTTAACTACTTGTATGATTGCTGTGTGAAAAGTGAAATTGCTCTTAGCATAGAACATCTACAAAACTTTACATGTATGCTGCAGAGCAATTTTACTTCAATTTCTTTAATAACCCAGTATCAATATTCAGATTAGCAATCACATCAACTTGATAGTAAAATGTAGATAGAACATAAATATAAACTGTAGAAGATAAGCCAAGACAAGAGGACACAAGATGTGGCACTAGCTAGGGACAAACTCCAATGTGGGGAAACCCTTGATCAAATCTTCTTATAGTCTTCAATATTTCATCAGAGAAAGAGTAAAATTTATAAATCTGATATTTTGTAACAGCTGTAAAAGAGCCACAACCAGAAAACTCAACGCTGGTCAATAGGGCAGATTTGACCCTCAACAATTTGGTCAACTTCAGTCAACTTCAACCTCCAAACAGTTAGATGAATCAGCCCTCAAAACAGCCCAAATAGTCCAGTCAAACCTAGTCAGACAGCCAACCCTGTGGTCAGACCTAGCTGTAGTCAACGCTGGTCAAAGTCAACATTTGACCTCGATTTTTGTGGCCAAAAATGTGGCCTGCCCAAACAGAAATATATCACCTAAAAACGCAATCAAACAGGTCAACTTTGTTGGTCAACGCATGGTCATATAAAGAATAAAAGAGCATAGAGAAAGCCAAGGAATAACTCGAAAGAGTTCTTTGTATTCGATCTATTTAATAAGAGAGCAAACACTTTCTTATATAGGTTACATTAACACTAAGTCAATCCCCTTTATGAATGTGGGATTGATCAATAAGACAAAAAGCACAAATATAACATAAAGTTAAATGCCTAAGTCTAATTTATTATTGAGCATTATTACATAATTTAATACCCTCCCTTAATGGTCAATTTACTAACTACACCAAGCTTATCCTAGAACTTTACATATTTTTCAAGACCCAAAGGCTTGGTAAGAATGTCTGCAGTTTGATCTTCTGTGGGATAGTTCTGCAGCTGAATTGTTCCATCTTCTACAAGTTGTTTGATAAAATGGCAGTGTATATCAATATGTTTTGATCGCTTGTGGAAGACTGGATTTTTGGCAAGTTTCATCACCCCTTGATTGTCATAGAAGAGGGGTGTGGGCTCAGTTTGTTGCATATGCATCTCTGAAAGCATCCTCCTGAGCCAAACTGCCTCGCATGCTCCTTTCACTGCTCCTCGATATTCTGCTTCTATTGAGGAAAGGGCTATTGCATGCTGTTTCTTTCTGGTCCATGTGAGTGCACCTGTGCCAACGCTGAAGACATATCCAGAAATGGATTTTCTGTCATCAACAGAACCTGCCCAATTTGAATCTGTATATCCACTCAGCCTGGATTCTTTGCTTCTGTTATACAGAATGCCAAAGTCACATGTCCCTTTCACATATCTCATAACTTATTTTGCTGCGGTCCAATGTTCTACTTTTGGCGCTGTCATGAACCTCGAAATGTAGCTCACAACAAAACATAAGTCCGGTCTAGTGGCTGTAAGGTATATCAAGCTCCCCACTAGTTGCCAGTATATCGACTCATTAACTTCCTTAGAGTCTGTTTGGGCTGAAAGTTTCAACCCTTTCTCCATAAGTGTAGATGAGATTTTGCAATCTGTCATTCTGAATCTATCCAACAAACCTTTGGCATATTTTGATTGTGATCTGAAGATGCTGCTACCTGTTCACGAGACTTCTACACCTAAATAGTAGTGCAGAAGGCCTAGATCAGTCATGTCAAAAGCTTTTCTTATATTATTTTTTATCTGTTCTATAGCCTTTTCTTCACTACCTGTGACAATGATATCATCTACATATATAACCAGAAGGATGATATCATTACCAACTCTTTTGACATACATGTTGGAATCTGAAGGACTCCGCTAGAACCCCTGTTCATCCAAATATCTGTCAATCTTAATGTACCATGCTCGAGGTGCCTGCTTCAAGCCATATAGAGCCTTCTTCAGTCAACAGACCAAATGCTCCTTTCCTGAAACTTGAAACCCCTGTGGCTGCTGCATGTGGACTTCTTCCTGCAAATCTCCATTGAGGAAGGCACTTTTCATGTCCATTTGATGGACTTTGCAGCCAAACTGTGGTGCCATGGCTAGAACAAGACGAATGGTGCTCATCTTTGCTTTGGGAGCAAAGGTTTCCTCATAATTGATGCCTTCTCACTAAGAGAATCCTTTTGCAACCAATCGTGCTTTGTGTTTGTCAAGTGTACCATTAAGGGAGGGTATTAAATTATGTAATAATGGTCAATAATAAATTAGACTTAGGCATTTAACTTTATGTTATATTTGTGCTTTTTTTCTTATTAATCAATCCCACATTCATAAAGTGGATTGACTCAGTGTTAATGTAACCTATAGAAGAAAGTGTTTGCTCTCTTACTAAGTAGACCGAATACAAAGAAATCTTTCGAGTTTTTTCTTGGCTTTCTCTATGCTCTTATTTTCTTTATATGACCATGCGTTGACCAACAACATTGACCTGTTTGATTGCGTTTTTGGGTGAGATATTTCTGTTTGGGCAGGCCACATTTCTGGGCACAGAAATCAAGGTCAAACATTGACTTTGAACAGCATTGACTACAACTAGGGATGACTGCAGGGTTGGCTGTTTGACTAGGTTTGACTGGACTGTTTTGCGCTGTTTTGAGGGCTAATTCATCTAGCTGTTTGGAGGCTGAAGTTGACTGAAGTTGACCAAATTGTTGAGGGTCAAATCTGCCCTGTTGACCAACATTGAGTTTTCTGGTTAGGGTTCTTTTACTGCTGTTACAAAATATCATATTTGTAAATTGTACCATCTCTCTGTGCCAAACTATTAAAGACTATAAGAAGATTTGATCAAGGGTTTCCCCACGATGGGGTTTGTCCCTGGCTGGTGTCACATCTTTTGTCCTCTTGTCTTGGCTTGTCTTCTATTGTTTATATTTATGTTCTATTTGCATTATACTATCATGTTGATGTGATTGCTAATCTGAATATTGATACTAGGCTATTAAAGAATTTGAAGTAAAATTGCTCTAAAGCATAGAACATACCATTTTGCCTAAAATTAACATGGTACTAGAGGTGAGGTGAAGACAAAGCCCAAGAAAGAGTGAAAGAGCAATCACCAAAGACAGTTGGACAAAGACAAAAGCCTCAATGGGTTCCTCATCCCACTTCCCAACGGAACACAAGCTCCATGATAAATTTGACTATCATGGATGGAAGATGTCTCTTGATTTGACCTTGGGAGAACAAGAAGTGATGGATTATGTGCAGGGTAAAATCCCTAAGCCTCCTTCAAATGCATCGGTTGCTGCGAAGACCAAGTACAATAGGGCTGAAGTCAAAGCAAAGAAGATTATCAGGGATTCCATTGACAAGCGTCGAATGTCTTACATTTCCAAATTGAAGACCTCCAAGGAGATCTACGATGGGTTGATCAACATGTTCAAGGTTAGTAATGCTAATCAAATTCTATTTCTCAAGAATAAGTTGAAAGATATTAAGAAGGGCAAGGACGAGGATATTCAATCCTACTTCTTAAGGATCACTGAGATCAAGAATGATATACTTTCGATTGGAGAAGTCATTCCTAACAGGGAACTTACTCTTACCACCCTTGGAGGACTCCCACCTGAGTGGTATGTATTTAGAACCACTATACTCAACAATGATTGAATTCCCGGGTTTGAAGAATTGATGTCGAGATGCATTCAAGAAAAAACATAAATGGTGGAGCAAGAAATGCCTTCTATTAGAAGCAATCCCACTGCATTATTTGCTCATGCCAAAAGGAGAAATAATGCAGGGTCTAAAGGTCATTTCCATGGAAAGCCTTGATCTAAGGGAGGAAGGAAGGGCAGGTGCTTTGTTTGCAATAAGTTTGGCCACTATGCAAGGGAGTGTCCAAATAGAAGGAGCACGTCACATGATGATGATCACAATCATTCTAGGGGCAACTTCAACAACAACGATCAAAGGAATGGCAGGTCCAATGGCAAGGGAAAAAGGAATGTGGGACATCAAGGAAATGGTCGACCCTCCAAGAAATTCCACCTTGTATGGGATTCATGGAATAAAGGTATGATGCCATAAAGATGTGAAGCAAGTCAGGGGATTGAAGTTCTCTCAATCAAGGAAGCTGCTGAAGGAAGTCTAGATGACCTAAAGGAAGAAATGAGGTATGTATGCATAGATATTTAAATTAAGTCATGTCATATGGTTGCAGATATCATGAATGAATGCTCTACCTCGAGAGCATGGTCAAAAGAAAGGATCTCCTCCTCTGGAAGAATGCAGGAAGGCATGGTTCACACATTGACTAGATGAAATCAACATAATATGTCCTCATATGAAATATGAGGTGGTTGAAAAAATTGGAGGAACTATGATTGCAAGTTCTAGGAAGGAAATGTGTGAAGAAAGAAAGGAAGAGATCGTGAAAATTCAACTATGAAGAAAGGAAATTAACATCCAAGGGCTTAAAGATTTGACTATGATATCTCCATGAGATAGATATGAAGAACCTGATGAAGTTTGGAAAAGAATGAGACCCTTGACATTGTATATCTTTTTGGAGATGTGTCAATATTTATGTAGGATATTGATGCGAACAAGAAATATGTCATGATGAAAGACCATCACAAAGGTAATTTTAATTTAATGTTCATTTTTTTAAATTTTTGAACAATATCTGGATGGGCTAATGCAGGGATGCCAAGGGAAGAACTGTGGATGTCTTCTACAACTAATGCTCATATAGCAAGATGAAAGGTCCTTAAGGAAACATGACATGGAAAAGGCAACAAAGCATAAAGGAAGGCTAGATATGGACTGGAAGGATCGCTTTCCGATGAATAGTAGGATGACATGACTGACATGATTCATGAATGAAGGTGATGGATGGTCTATGCCCTACAAAAAAGTACCAAAAGATGTAGGCGTCATATTAAAAGAATGTGAAAATTCCTAAAACGGAATCCTATTGCAACAACTAGAAATTTTTCACCTAATTGTCATTTTAATTAACAATTTATTTACTGTTTCCTACAACAAATACTGAATAACTCACATTGCAACCTACACAAATAAAAACTGTGGAAGAATAAATGCTTGAAGAAATGCTAGCACACACATAAATTTACACAGTTATTTTTGGACAAGTGTCCTCGGGAAAACCCAACTTGGCAAAACCAATGCAGCAGTGAGGGTTTTATTTATTATGCAACAGTGAAATTTGAGTACATCTATGGATGCCCAACTGGCAATCCAAACAACAAGAAAATTTGAGCAAAATACTGAAAGAAATTATCCTTCTCCCACAAGCAATAGCTGGCTTGACTTTCCCTATCAAAAACTCGGCCTCATGGAGCACCGCACCAGCCTCTATGCTACTTTGCGTAGCTGGCTAGAAGGCTTCCTTCGAACTGGGCCCTGATGAAGTCATTCTGCTTGTGGATGCTGAGAAAATCGTCTCTCCGTCTCTCCGGGACTCCTTCCTGGCCTCTGGAACTGAGAATAATTTTTTCTTCTCTCCAAATCGATCTGCTTGCCTGAAGCAACTGCGTTGCTCTTCAGCGCTGACTCTCCGAGATAATTCGGCTCACTCCCTGCTTCCTCTTCGGATTTGGAAAATATTTCCTTTGGATCACTGTCTTTGTCCCTCACTCACTACTTTGATCTCACTGGCTCTTTCTCTGACAACTGTTCGTTACTAAGGAGATCAATCTTCTTGTGAAATTGAACCTCTCAAGTGTCTTCTCCAAGTGCCCCTCGACGACTTCTTATAATCCTTTGTTGGGACTCCAACGGCCAAGATTAGATCTTAATCCGATGGCTAGGATTAACTTGAAGTAGATGTGTGTGAGTTTCTAGAACATTCACACCTTGACTTAATTAATTATGATTAATTAGCCATATTCCCTAAGTTTAGACTTAGGAAATATTTAAAAATTGGCTAATAGTCTAATTAAGCCATCTCTAGGTGGAATTTCCAGAAACGATTTCTGGGTTTTGGAGATCTCCTGTATTCTAGCCTCTCCACAAAATTTCGTGGCTAGAACACATCTAATGCTACAACAACTAACACTCCCTCTTAGCGAGGAATGTGTGTTCTAGTGCTCTACTGCACATCTTGTGGAAGCACCTTGTCTCTGCATCATCTCCTGTCACGTTGTTGATGTCTAGCATAGTTGCGCACCAACCACTGTGCAACTCTGATATAAGTTGCATCTATGCTGTTGCTGACTCTGCTGAACTGCTGCCAACGCTGCAACTCCCTCTCATTTGTTGTTGCTGCAACTGCAACATCTGCAACTGAAAAGCATCCTAAAAGCTGAATTAGTTGTGATCAGTATGATGCATCTGTCTCCCGAGTCTTGACTGTTACTAGCTACTGCATTGTGTATTGAAGACTCCGCGCTATGCCAACTGAACTGCGCTCCACAACATCTGACTGTTGCTAGTCTGCAATTGTCACTCGTCCTCTAACTGTATCTACTGCCACTAATCCATCCTTCTACTGAATATTGTGGGCCCCTGTAGCAAGGTATTGATCCAAGAGGTGGACTCCCCAAGGATCCTGCCCATCTATAACGCTCTGGGGCTACAAAACCAAGTCACCCCACCTCACTCCTGGAGGTATCTTAGCGAACATAGCGAAGTCTTCCTCTAGCCTGGACGAAAGCCTTACGATCTCTATTGATGCTGCTTGTTGGTCTTGCTTCTCCTCCTTGTCCTTCTTCCTTAGAGGACACTGGGTACTTTAGTGACCAAGCTCACCACATCTGAAGCACTTGACCTTCAACAGGTCCTTCTTCTTTCGTTGCTGCCCCTGTCTCTAACTGGGACCCTTAGATGCGAGGGCCACATGCTCCTCCTCGACTTGCTTTTATCCGTTGCTGCTACCACTGATGGAGCTCTTTAGAAGAAATTGCCTCAATTCCTCCTACTGCAAGTCAACCCACATCTTGTCCCACTCCAGTAGCTTGTCTCTGCCCAATATGCTTTGGACAAAGGCCAGCTAGTCCTCAGAGACATTGTTGAGTGTCAATCTCACTAGCTGCTGCCCCAACAACTGACAACTAATCCCAAACCTCCTGAATCCTGGCCAGGAAGGGATCTATGCCTTCCCCCTTCTGCATCTGGATGAGCCTCAACTTCTCCTCTAAGTACATCTTCTATTGCTCAGAAGTTCCCTTGTACAATGTGGAAACTATATCCCACATCTCTTTGGCCGTTCCCTTGGCTACTATGTGTGATACAACATGATCCTAGACACCATCTAGGATCAATCTCTTTGCCCACGCCATCTCCTTTTTGTACTCCTTCAACTGATCTGCATCACGGGGAACTACTACAATTGCATCAATATATGGCTTCAGGCCATATTCATCTAGAAGGAAAGACATGCTTGCCTTCTAGATGACATAGTTGGAGGCTCCATCTAACCTGTCTTGACTCTTGATCACCATGTCCAATAGTGGTCATCTCAACAAATGTCGAAAATCTCCTCTTCCTTCTGTTCAGTTGTTACTAGGCTATTCACACTTCCTTCTAGAGTGAGAAACTTTGCTCACAACGACTGCTGATCTGCAAGGGAAATCGAACCTCTTGAGACTAGAAGTTCACTGAGGAAAATTTTCCCTTAGTGTGCACTCTTCTTCCACTCGATGCTAGCTCTGCTCTAGCAAACTGCTGCAAAACTTCTGCGTCCAGCTAGAGATCTTCTATGCAAAAATACTGGGATGCTCCCTATGCCTCTGGAATCCCTCGAACTAGAGAGATCCAATTTTTCTATCCCTTACTCAGAAAAATTGAATCTCCTCAAGAAACTCGGCCTCTTGGCAAAGTGACTACGTTTCCTCTGGGGTTTCGATCTGTTGCCCACAATAAACAATGAAAATCCTTCTATCTTCTCTACTAAGCTCTGCGGCTGATCAACTTCTATCTGATACCATGTGAAAATTCCTAAAACAGAATCTTATTGCAACAACTGGAAATTATTCATCTAATTGTTATTTTAATTAACAATTTATTTACTTTTTCATACAAAAAAATACTGAATAACTCACACTGCAACCTACAAAAATAAAACTGCGAAAGAATAAACATTGGAAAAACTGCTAGCACACACACAAAAATTTACACAGTTATTTTTGGACAAATGTCCCTGGAAAAACCCAACTTGAGAAAACCAATGCAACAGTGAGGGTTTTATTTATTATGTAGTAGTGAATTCTGAGTACATCTAAGGATGCCCAACTGGCAATCCAAATATCAAGAAAATGTGAGCAAAATACTGAAGAGAATTACCTTCTCCCACAAGAAATCTCTGGCTTGACTTTCCCTATCAAAAACTCGGCCTCCTGGAGCACTGCGTCAGCATCTACGCTGCTCTGCACAACTGGCTGGACAACTGGCTTCGGATTGGGCCATGATGAAGTCGTTCTGCCTCTGGATGCTGAGAAAATCATCTCTCTGGGACTCCATCCTAGCCTATGGAACTGAGAATGATTTTTTCTTCTCTCCAAATTGATTTGCCTGCTTGAAGCATCTGCGCTGCTCCTCAGCGTTGCCTCTCTAGGATAATTCGACTTACTTGCTGTTGCCTCTCCGGATGTGGAAAATCTTTCCTTCAGATCATTGTATATGCCCTCACTCACTGCTTAATCTCACTGGCTCTTTCTTTGACAACTGACTGCTGCTACTCAGGAAATCAATCTGCTTGTGAAATCGAACCTCTCAAGTGTCTTCTCCAAGTGCCCATTGACTTCTTATAATCCTCTATTGGGACTCCAACGACCAAGATTAGATCTTAATCGATGGCTAGGATTAACTTGAAGTAGATCCGTGTGAGTTTCTAGAACATTCACACCTTGGCTTAATTAATTATTATTAATTAGTCATATTCCCTAAGTTTAGACTTAGGAGATATTTAACAATCGACTAATAATCTAATTAAGCCATCTCTATGTGGAATTTCCAGAAATGATTTCTAGATTTTGGAGATCTCCTGTATTCTAGCCTCTCCACAAAATTTCGTGACTAGAACACATCCGATGCTACAAAAACTAACAAAGAAGAAGTTCATGACATCGAAAGAGGAAACCCTACAAGCAACTGGTTGTCCCAGGATATCTACCTAGAGAGTTGCTGGAAGCAAGTCCTTGATGAAGAGGGAGCTTGGTCAAGTCCCTAGTTAAGAGGGAGCTTGGGTACATTCCTTTTAGAAGAATGGGTAAATTCCGTCAGTGGAATGGGTATGTCCTCCCTAAGTTGAGGGAAAAATAGACACGTCATTCTTGTCTTCACTTGGGAACATAAAATGGAGGATTGGGTAAGCATCTGGCATCCGATACTCTTTGAGGATGTGTTAGGGCATCCAGGATAAGAGTAGTCATAGAGGATCGATATTCTTTGAGGGCTGGGAATCCAAGATAAGAATAGTCCTGGTGGAACATACTCTAAGAGAACCTAGGCAGGGTATGTTCCGAGAGAGACAATGATGAGGGTGTCTATACATCATTAGTCTTCCCAGCATTGAGCTCTAATCTTGTGGAGAGATAGAGCAATTAGTCAAGGCCTTGCTATGTGACAATGCTGAATGATATGATGCTAGACTGATGGGTTACCAATCCAACTATTTTTATGAGAATTCTTTAGATTGAGAATGCCCAAGTACCTTGTATGGATTATGAATACCTCCCTAGTAAAGAGGGAGTGTTGAAATATGTAACTAGGTTCAGTCTTCATAATGACATGTGTAATCATGATTTTATGTAATTAATGAAAGGAAGAAAAATAAAATTATTTTGTTATGCTTGAGGCATGGGTTTCATGCTCAACGAATTTTATTTCGTAGATCAAGGTCCCATTGTGAGCTCTTAGGTTTGGTCATTAAGTCATAAATTCTATTGAGTCAATTTCATGTATTGAAGACCCATTTTGGGCATGTTACATGTTGAAAGAAAAATTTGAGTCAATGTCTAGTCAAAGAACTCCCCAAGAACCAAGTCACAAAGTAAAAACTCATGTCAGCCTTGTCAAAGATCAAGTTGGCCTAGCAACAGATTGAAATCAACCTCAAATCATGGTTGAGGATGTCTATATATATTGAAGGACTCAGCCTCATTCTAGGTAGATCGAGCACCATTGCAGAAGTTCGAGGAGACAAGAAAGAGCCTCATAATATAGCGAAGAAGGAATACTCATAGCAGAAGCTAAAACCGAGTTTTGGGTCTGTCTTCTGGGTCTTCTATCTCTCATGTACAGACTACTGTTAGGGCACACTTCCAGCTATAGATCAAAGAAGTCATAGTTAGATTTAGGAGTTTCAAGGCTCAAGTCGATTGCGATCACAATCCAAGTTGGTCTAGAAGAAGCCTTTATCCTAGCAAAGAGAAAACAAGGTCTGGTCCATTTTTCAAGTTACACACATAATCTAGGGTTTCCGCATCAAGGTAAAATTAGATCTTGACGAAAGTTAAGTTCAGGGTCAAAAGATAAGCATTATTCAACTGAATATACTAGAGAGGTGTGCAAGTACAACGAAGAAAGAAACCTCATGAATCTGCCCCATTGAGCACTCTTATGTGACATATTGACTGTTACATGAAGTCGAAAAAGTTGTAGATCTATGATAGAAGATAAAAGGCCAAGGACAGAGGAATAGAAATCTGACTTAAAGAAGAAGACGAGTTGTTGTGACTTGGCTCTTGGAAAAGTTCTTGATCAAGGGTCTAGGTCTTGAAATTCGTCAATTGAAGATACTATAAGAAGAATTATTCGTCTAGGTTTTCCTCTCAAGTTGGAGAGGTTTTGGCCTTGGCTGATTGCATACATCTTGTTTCTCTTGTCTCATTATTGTCTTTCATTTTGATAGTTGTTTGATGAACATAAATCTATAATAAGTAAAGCTAAAGAAGAACATAATAAAAAGAAGTAAAAAGCATTCACAAGTACTTATCATTGCAAGAGAAATCACCTATTCTCTCTGCCCTAGATTTCTCAACAACAAGGCTTTCTTCAGTCTGCATACATGAGTTTCCCTATCATGCTCTTCAAAGCCTTGTGGTTGTTCCACAAATACCTCTTCCTCGAGGAAGCCATGCAAGAAAGCAACATTTCACGTCCATTTGGTGAAGAGTCCATCCCTGGCTAACTAAGGCAACAACAGATCAAATAATAATATATCAAGCTATAGGTGCAAAAATATCATCATGATCTATTCCCTCTTTCTGAGAGAAACCTCTAGCTACAAATCTAGCCTTATATTTTTCAATACTACCGTTTGCACCATGTTTAATCTTAAACAACCATTTGGAAGTGACAACAGATTTACGTTGAGGTCTAGGAACCACTTCCCATACATCATTCTGGATGATGGGCTCGTATCCTTCAGTCATGGCATCTTTTTAAACTTGTTCTTCTGTAGCTTCTTCAAAGGTGCATGGTTTTGCCTGAATGATGTTGCTCATGGCAGCAAAATACCCTGAAACTAACTTGGCTTCTTACTTTCTTTGAACGTTCCTCTTGGGGCAGCATGTTGTTCAACATCTTACAAGGTATCTCGTAGCCATAGTGGTCTCTTTATGGTAGGAGGATCATGTGGTGGAGGATCTAGAGGATCCATGGAACCCATTGGATTATCAACAGACTCATTCTTAGGTTCCGGTTTAGACTTAGATACAACCTCTTTTTCATTAACAACTTGTCTTTCGGCAATGGAAGGAGGAGGAAAGTCTCTTGCTTTTCAAAGAGCTGCATCTTCATCAAATGTTATGTTTCTGCTAAACTCTATAGTTCTTTGACTGGGTACATAAATTCTATAAGCTTTTGAATTATCATAATAACCAGCAAACGTACCTTTCTTACTTGAAGCTTCCAGTTTGTTCATTTTCTCTTTTGGCACATGGAAGTATACAGGATAGCGAAATATTCTCAAATGACTCACCTCAAGCCTTTTAGCAGTGAAGAATTCTTCAGGAGTTGTATTGTTTAAGCTCTGATGAGGAGTTATGTTTTGCACATAAACAATAGTATTTGGCAATTTGCAACTTCTCCCCACAGAAACTTTGGTAGATTTTGATCATGCAACATGGCTTTGACTGCTTCCATAATGGATATATTCTTCCTCTCAGCCACACTATTTTGTTTTGGATTGTACGACATAGTGGTTTCTTTCTTTATTTTAGCATCTTTGCAAAAATCATTGGAGTTGAACTCTCCCCCATTATCAGATCTGAAAGCTTTGGTCAAATTTCCAGTTTGATTTTCAATCAGAGTGTTGAAATCTTTGAACATGTGAAATTCTTCCCCTTTCTTTTTCAAAAAGAATATTCATGTCTTGTGAGAAAATCATCAACAAAAGTCATGAAATACAAGTAGCCACCAAGAGAAGTAACATGCATAAGTACACATAAATCAGAATGTATGAGTTAAAGTATCTGACTAGTTTTTGTTCTGCTTGAAGGGAATGGTCCCTTTATATGCTTTCAACTTGCACATCCTGGGCAAACTCCTTCATGATCCATTCTGATCTCAGGGATTCTAGAAACCGTCTTCCTTACATGAGGAAAGGCTTTGTAGTGTAGGTGAGCAAATCTTCTGTGCCATAACTCACACTGAAGATCGATATCATGGACTAGTGCATGAATGGGTTTACCATTGACTTTGTAAAGCCCTTCACATCTTCATTCAAGAGTGAGGGCTTCTCTCATACTTGATTTCAAAGGCCAAGTTAAAACTTTTCCATTAGTAAAAGAAACTTTCATTCCTTTATCTTCTAGAGCAGATATGGATGCAAGATTTTTTTCAAACCAGGTACATACAAAACTTCTTGCAGAAAAATAGATTTGCTATCATCTAATTGAAATGAAATTGAACCATAATTTTTAACTTGGTGAGTAGAATTATCTCCAAGGGTAACATTTAAATTAATCCCCCTATTAACTAGATTAGAGAGTGTTTCTTTGTAACCAGTAAAATGTTTGGAAGTACCACTATCAACTAGCTAACTATCAAATAGATTTGTAAAAGAACTGGAAATAGCAGAAACATAAAAATATTTTGACTGAATTTCTGCTGCATTATTTCTACACCTTGGATTTTTTGTTTTCTTAGGATGGTCTTTTCTTTGATTTTCAAAAGTGTCTTTTTTATAATCGTATTTGTTTTTGAATCTAGGTGCTCTTCTTCTTTCTTTATAGTCATGAGCAAAGTGACCATGCTTTTGACAGTTAAAGCATCTAACTTTTGCATGTCTAGATTCCTTTTATTTGATTTGAAAACATATTTTTTTTATAACCTTTCTTTCTCTTGTCATAAGCTGAAAATGCAGTAGATTCTCCTTCTTCATGATGTGAAATTCTCCCTTTGGAGATCATTCTGACCTCTTTTTGGATACACTTTCCTAGGAGCTTATCAAATGTGAGAATAGTGTTGATATTGCTGATGGTGGTGTTAAAAGTTTCCCAAACATGAGAAAGGTCTCTAAGCCCAATCAACACCATTTCTTTGTTGGGAACAACTTCACCAACTGTTGACAGTTGATTCTTGATTTTGGTCATTCTTAAGAAGTATGTTTGAACCGTCCCTTCTTTGTTCATTTTGTTTTCCTTCAACAAATTCTTCAAGGCAAAATCTAGTTCAAGTTACTAATTGCAAACATGCCAATTTGTTTGTCATACATTTCTTTAGATTTCTTCAAAACATAAACATAAGTAATGGGATGGTTACTAAGATAATTAAGGATAATTTCTCTAGTTTTGATTTCACCCTTTTTATGTTTGGATTTGACAACAACACTTGCATTCTTTGGTGGATCAACTAGTGTCTTCAACATACTCTAGAACTTTGTGTTATTCAAGAGTGATATATACCCTTGCTTTCCATGGACCAAAGTTTGAAGCATCATTTAACTTCTCCTTTATCTTGAAGTAGGGCGAAACCATCTTAATCAGAAAACTTTCGCAGCAACTAGGGTCTCTTCAGGTGATCTTTGATCTCTTTGGACTTGTTTTCATTAAGACTCTGATACCATGTTAAAATCTGAAAGTTCTATGTAGAAATTTAAAAAGTCTTTGCAGAAACTTGATAGTTATATGCAAATAACTGAATGTACTTTGCAGAAAACTGAATGGAACTGAATGTACTTAGCAGAAAGTTGGATGTACTTTGCAGCAAAACTAAATGTACTTTGCAAAACATTGAATGTTCTATGCTGCTACAATTACTTAGAATTCAGATTTCTTCTTCACAACTTTTCATATCAGCGGTTGTAGATAGAACATAAACTTAAATATTATATGAAGACAACCAAGCACAAAAATGAGACAATGAGAGTTAGGTCCGATGGCTAGGGCAAAACCCTCAAAGGAAAAACCCAAATGATTCTTCTTTTATTAGACTTCTTCAATTGTTTAGCAGAGTACACAGAGAGAGAGAGAATGGGAATGAATAAAGTCACTAATGTTTGATCAACTTGCAACTGAAGTGCTCTTTCTCTTTGCTTGAAGATCCCCTCATTTTCTTGATCAGAGCTTGTCCTTCACACTTGCTTCCACTCTTCCCTTGCTCTTACTCTTCACTTGCTATCACACTTCTCTTGCACACACTCAACACTAGCTCTCCTTCACAATGAACATACTACTTTCAAATCTCATTTGCTTTTGCTTAAATAGTTGAGAAATTAGAGGAGTTACAAAATGAATTCATGCCTTTAGCCAATAATAAGAGAATTGAATTCCATGAGGGAAGAGTTACTTGAGGAGATGTGTAACTGATCCCAAGAATAAAGAGAGAGGTACGCATGTCTTAAGGAGCTACAATTCAAATTAGGAATAGAGAGAGTTACATTTAGACATGAGATAATATTTGGTGAGAGCTACAAATTGAATTGAATGGGGGAGTTACAAGTGCATTTAATGAGACTGAGTTACATTTTTTCCATACATTGAATTAGTGAGGGAGAGTTACATTCTCGTAAGTGTGAAGTTACTATTTTATTCCAAGAGAGAAGTTCAAGTTGCCAAGTAAGAGATTCTCAATTTAATTTATTTATTTCATGAGAGAATTCGTTTTTATTAATCCATTAAAGGTGAATGACTTTAGAGTCTAGATAATAATAATAATAATATTAGTAAGGATAAAAATATTAATTATTGACTTGTATAATCATTATGATTGATTTGATTTTAAAGTGGATTCCATATGTTGAGATCATCCTTGATCATTTAGACATGAATTTCTATTTTTGGAAAGTCATTAGAATTATTAGAGATGAAATTTTATTATAGGAGGTTCAAACAAAACTGAAAGATATGATTTCTTCTAGGAGAAATTCATCTTTGAGCTGCCAAATTTTAACATAATGATCTAATTGATGAGTAAGATCAGTTAGAAGCTTTTCAAGAAGTCTCTAGAGAAAAATTGACCATGTCTCAATTATTGCTAATTAATTAATCTATATCCCTAAGTAAAAACTCAGGAAAATAATTAAAAAGTTTAAACTGATTAATTAGTTTAATTAAGACATTTCCATTCAAAAAAATAATTTGGGCTTGGAGATATTTTCTGCTTTTGTGTTCATAGCCTCACTGACACCACCTGAGGCTAGAACACCTGTCCCAGCTACTTCAACCAACACAACAGGTGTGTACTGATGGTCCAACTGTACAACTTGATCTTGCTTGGAGGGATCACCATTTGCTGTGATTGAAATTATATTGTCAATACCAGGAGACAAGTTCTGATCTGCATTGGGAAATGTTTGTTCATGGTGTTCACGTGGAGACTCTTGGCTTGGGTCTAATATTCATTTTTAGAAATACTGTTTCACTAGCCCTTAAATCAAACCTGATTTTCAGCTTTGCTAGAGTGTTTTCCAGATCGCTCTTTTTCAGCATCCATTTCATGAACAGATATGACTACTGTTGCAGCATGCCTCCGGTATGAAGACTCAAACATATACACATGTATGGAGGCACAAACAGCTGCATACTATACAATCATTCAGTCCAACTGCTCAAAACGAAATGAAGCAACCTCTTCAGTAACATCTACTAATGCTGATATTAAGATAAATTGATGGTGGAGAGGAGCCTGTACCTAAAAGATCATCCATCACATCTCTACTTATGTCCTCCAAATACACAGAATTATCATTACCAGTATTATAACATTCTAGTCCAGAGGAGATCTGAGTTGGGTACATGTTGAGGAAATCAGAAATGCTTTCATTTTCAGATTCTGTAACATCTGTTCAACTATTTGTACAAACTAGTGGATAACACTGTTCATTACATATTACAACTCTCTGTTTATGAATATAATGCTTTGTTTCATTTCATGGTTGACGTTATCTTTACAATTTGTTGATGACTAATGTTATTTGTTGAAACTTGAAGGTTGATGTTATGGTTGATCATTTGATGACAATGTTATAAGTTCGAACTACTAGATGAATGATGTTAGATTTGTATCAGATGATCGATGCTTTAGTGATCTTCATTAATCTAATAGTGAAATTTAATTTTTCGTGTTTTCTGCAACTAATTTGGCACTCTGTTTTTTTTGGTGAAATATATATGCATCGAAATATATGAAAATGAATTTATATAAAAAATACTACTGGAATAGTCCACTCCTGGAAGCTTTTGAAAATTGGTGCCTTCCATTTCCAACTCCCACCTCTCTTTCATGAAACGTAAATTTCTTGATTTTTCTTTTGAAATTTTGAATATTAATGTGTTTTCTAATATGATGAGTTACTGCTGAGTTTTGCTGGGTGGTCAAGTTTTCTCTAGTTTATGTTTTTCTAAGTTGTTTTCGGAGTCTGATTAATGTGGCTTGCCTTAAAATGCATGGCCATGGACAGTTACTACCAAGTATTACGACATATTAAGAAAGGTCCATACTTGTAATCATCACCATTGTGTTGGATGTTGGAAATTGTTCTATGTACTTGATGTACCTCCTGTTTTAGGAATGTTTTTATTTATTTATAGTCTCTTGTATACCATATTATCTTTTTCATGAGATAAAATATTCAAACTGTGTTGATTTAACTGTTCAAAACAATCATGGAGGACAACCTTAGGAGTCCCACAAGAATGTTCCTTGAGGAAAACTTGCATAGTCCTTGTAATATTTTGATAATTTAAATTAATTGATAATTTACCAATTACTGCTAGAAGAAGTTCTTGAGTTACACAAGTTTGATCATTTAAGGTGCCGTTCACAGAGTACATTTCATACAGACTTCCAAGCTGAGGACTGTGCCCTTTTGTTCATCGACTGTTTGTCTTAGTTTTCCTTCTGTTATACTGGAATATTTTGGAGTCATGTTGGAAGTTTATTTTATTTTATCCATTCTGAGATACTCTTCAGATGCCTCAAATTTTTAAGGACTCCAAAATTTAGCACATAAGTCTAGAACCTTTCCAAACACAAAAGTCTGGATAACAACAGCTCTATGATAATTATGAGTCTCTGATTTCTGTCCAATGAATTCTCGCTGCTCGATTAACATGGACTAAGAGAGCATAAAACATTTAGAGCTTTATTGTTTGATTCATAGCGATGACAAAGTTATATATTCTAATGTGTTTTCTAGAAGCGAGAAGTGAGAAACAAATGTCTTCTAAAATACATTATCAATATATTCAATAATTTTGTTGTTTCCCTTTAATTATATTCAGATGTTTGGAGCTGAAGCAACAGATATTCTGGATTATGTGGAGTGCTATCCAAATGGGTATAGAAAAGGAGTCAAGATAGCAAAAGCATGTGAAGAAGCCAATATTCAAGGGTTCCCGACTTGGACCGTAAAGGGTCAGGTAAGGAGTGTTAATTATTTTCATTAGAATTCTCTTTCATAGTGAATGTGTTATTTTCAACATAGAGTCTTTGTTCAAGTCTTCTGTATATAAAGTCATTTGTCCTGGAAATGATATGATTCCCGATTGATTTAAAAATATTTTCCAAAAGCAGGTTTTGAGTGGTGAACAAGTATTTGCAGAGCTTGCTCGTGCTTCTGGGTTTGATCAGGAGAAAGCTGATAGATGAAATGACAAGGCTTATATGTTAGTCGGAAGGATGATATGCAGTTTTCATCATTATGGAGCATCTTCTCTATACCTATGCCTTGACTATTGGAGAAAGAATTATGATATCCTGCCATGTAAATTATTACCAGAATGATCAAGTAGTTTTGAAGATTATTCTCCCCAAAATTGTATATTTTTATAGCAAACCATTCTTGTGAAATTTAAGAGAAATGGAGATTCTGATCTTATATTGCAAAAATTTTACTTGGCAGACTCATAGCATTTTCCCACTGAATGTCATAACAGAGTGTACATATTCGATACGTTAATCTGAAGGGTCTCATCATTCGTCTATTCATTCTTCTCCACTTTTCCTTGGAAGATGGATTTTCTGGTATGTGGCACCCTATAAATGGATTTCCTGCACAGGATGTAGCGATTTCATCAGTTTGTTGGAGAATGAAGGGTTCAGAATCCAGATAGATCTGGTCAAACCAGAGCAATACAATATTTGAATATTGAATGATCATGCTTTGCAGTCTAAACTCTAAAGCTGGGAAAAATGAACTTTATTAAGAATGGAACAAAACTTTCAGTGATTTGTAAAGCTGGAATAGAATGCAAATGCTGTATCTAGGGCCATAGTGATGCATGCTCTTAGAGCTTATTTTGTAAATTTTTTCTGTTAAATCAATTTATTTATTTTATTCTATTATTTTTAAATTAGTAACAGAAAATGCTATACATAGTGTATCCCACCTAGAGTTCATTAGCTAGATATCACTGATCACAAGCTAAAGTTGCCAGGGTTCGTGGTTGTAAGTGTTGGGATGCCATTATTAAGATCCAGGTTCGTTATGGTGGGGGTATTTTATATATATTATCTTTTATTTTTTTGATAGATAGTTCCACATTATCCTGCCAACGCAAGTGCAAGCATGGTGAATTATACTTTTTATGGTCTGCATGCTTCTATGTGCAAGAGTGATGGGGTTTATGAAGGAATCTGTTGAGTCATTTAATTTAGCATCATCTGAGTCCTTGTTACCCATCAAAATGGGTAACCCCATAGGAGATTTTTTTTTTTTTCCTATTTTGGATAGCCAGCCAGCCAACAGCCTTGCACATTTGCTTGATGATGATGATATGCCAGTTCCTCCATCATCTGCACCAGTCACCATCTGACATTCCTCTTGGATGAAGGCAGGTTGCCACTCAACAGGTACCTTGATCATTTTGCAATCAAGGGATTTTACGTAATGTTTTGGGAATTTAGTATGGATAAAGTGGTGATGTAGATGATTGACTGATCTTGATTGTAAACTTGTTTGTCACCTTACTAGGGGGTTAATATTTAGCCCTAGCCTGGTGGGACCTCTCCTAAGGCTCTAGGGTTATAGGAGGGATACTACTTGGAAGGTCTTTATTGAAATAGCGTGTTCATTCTCCCTTTACCATATTTAACACTTTCCATATCACATTATTAGCTCTTGATACCATCTCCATTGTTCCGGTTTAACTATCATTGGTTCATTGGGCTTTAGCACTCTCTTATCCACATCCTTGAGCAGGGACATGGAATATTGGCCTGGAGGTCAATGCAGCTAAAAGAATGGAAAAAACATAACGTGGCCACAATAAAAGAAAAAAAAGATGTCAACATGCAAAAGATGGCTAGGACATAAGTTAGCATGTGGGCAAAAACTTAGCATGAGCTCTAGCCTCTAGAGCACTTGATGCTCCATCTCATCAAAAGGAACCCTTGCATGTCCCAACCTTGATGCACGATGATCATGAGTCTACATTACATCTCGATGAAAGGTAGTTGTAAATATGTGTTGTCGCACAGATTGTCACGACAACGCTCAGACCGGGGGCTATCACTCTGATCCCCGATCCCTCCGTTTAAGCCTGTTTCCCGCGGCTAAGGGGGGTAGACCCTGTAAGGAGAAGGACGACCAACTGTGAACTAGTTGGTTTGGGAGACACGAAAAAGAAAAGCACTAAATGGATTTGTTTAATTTAATGGACCAGTGCCTTATGGGTTTGACGTTTAAATGATTACTCACTGTATGCTGCAGAAATGTAAACCCCACACAGTAATCATAACAATGCAAAATATCAAGTAAACTCACGATGTTTTTATCGATGATCTGACAATTTAAGAAATAAACTTTGAAAGATACAACCATGTAAACTTGCACATTAACCAGATATTATCTTCAAGCATGTCAGATAAACATTAATCCCAAAATCTTAGCCTCAGCAAAAATAGAACACTATAAAACTTCCAGGCTAAGACCTCAACTGAAAAAAAATTCCACAATGTATTTTTATGCTTTTCCGACAAAAATTTAAAGAAAAAAAATCTAAGCTAAAAGAAAATTCAAAATTTAATCGAAAGTCTAAAAAAAGAAATTTTTATGATTTTTTTTTTTTTTAAACAAGGTCTAGAAAGAAAAAATCTAATTTAAATCTAAATTTAAACTAAACTAAACAATTAAACTCCTAAACCTAAGACTAGTAAAAAAATTATCTAAATCTAAAGCCAAAGCTTAAAGCTAAACCATTCTAACATTAAAATCAAAACATAATAGTAAAAACAAAAATGAACATCTTTTATTATTATTATTATTATTTTTTTATAAAAGCTAAAACCAAAAAAAAAAAAAAGTAAAACCTACGTTATGAAATAAAATGACGCTCTAAACCTAAACTAAAACTACCGTTCATAAAAAAGACTTGGCCCGTATATACCAAAGAAAAACAAAATGCTTTTGCTTGCGATTTGCAGTCTTGACGGCGGATGGAGAGAAGCTTCAGGCTGACAGGTGAACCCCTGATCCACGCAACACGGTTCAACCCAGCATAGATCATGATCGATTGGCTTTTATATGCAGGTTGATGGCGGAGAAGGGAACGTTCACAGGTTAAAGATCCAGGCAGATGATGGCTCGACGGGCAGAAGACGGAAATCTGAGGACTCAACAGAGATGAATGAGTTGCAGAGGCAGCGCGTGCGTGAAGGAAAAAATCGATGATTTGTTTGCTGGAAGAAACTGCAATAGCATGGCAAGGAGCAGATCCTCTTCCAAGAAGCTGAGGAGGGAAAACGAAATTTGCTTATCGTATTATGACTGCGTGTAGTGCGTTGGGGCAGAAAGGAAAATCGTAAATGCAGACAGCGTGTGATCGAAAGAATTGCAGTGGTAAAGGGAAACTCATTCATTACACATCTAGGAGATTTTAAATCGTTTTGATGCCCACGCTCCTGATGTCCACCTCGCAGCGCATATAGATTTAGTTGACGTATGCAAAAAAAAATAGAACGCCGCTGTGTGCAGGTTCTGAGGTTGGTCGATAGTGGCTGAGCAGGTGGGGGTATGCCAAGTAAATCACGTGGAGAACAGGAGGCTGAAACCCTGACACAAAAGACAGCTCTGATAAACCTTGAAAATTTCTCAACCATCAGCACCTGTGACCTGAAAACAATGAAACAGGCAACCAAAACTTGGGAACAATAAAAATAAATAAAACCCTAACAACAAGCAAAAATTATTTACAGTTTTGTGACTCTGCAACAGCCATATTTGTCAATGACATCATATATATTTCAGAAAATTCAGATTTGCTAATGAAATGCCTAAGAAAGTTTCTCATGCAAATAGCAAAACAAACTAAATGATTAACCCAGGATCAAAACCAGCTGGGCCCTGCAAAAAATGCTTGTGGGAGTTGGCTGGTTCAGCCTAGAACTTCCCCGAACGCCAACTGGTCTTCTTCAACAAGATATTCCTGCACAACTCACTTTAACCATCAATAAAGAGAGAAAAAATAGTACTAGATCTCCGTTGCAATAGAGATACTTGCCATTACTTCAGAAACCTTAACACCATTCAAACCCTAGCATGTGAACAAGATACCTATGCTCAACAATACTCTTCATTAAGCTACTATTAATGGCTGAAAATTAAAATATGCAGAAAACAAAATAGCTCACAACACTTGAAGAGAGTAACACCATCAAGATTTTGACCCCAAAGTCTTCTTTATTAGCACCATAAAATATTTACAAGAGAGCTTCTTCAGCCAAAACTCAGATCTAATATCTAATCAAATGACCCCTAGCACTCTATTTGAAGGAAAAAATCCCAACAGCTAGTTTGAGTGATCCATGTCAAAACGATCTCGACCGTCGATGAGGATCAAGATATCTCTTAATCTCATCCGTCGAATTTTTAATGCATTTAAAAATTGAAATTTTCAAAATATTATTATTTTATATTTTTTAAACTTATTTTATTTATTTTATTTATTTATTTTTATATTTTTATATTTTTTAAGATTTTAATTATTTTTATTATTTTTATTTTGGATCCTCAAACTCAGGCTTTGGAAAAATTTCCCTAGGACCTAGGACTTAGACTCATGAGGGGATTAACATTTTTCCTAACCCTCAAGACACTTTACATCATGACTTTTATAATTTTTACATCTTTAAGATGGAAAAACCCTTTGACAGACCCTCATAGACCACCCAGTTCTGCGACCAAACATAATCTAGCAGATTAACACACTAGGATTCTCCTAAGACTCTAATGATAAAATTCATTCCGGCTTTGGGGTCAGGTTGAAGGAAAACTCTGTCGATCATGGATCGGTGAGACGAAAAACCTTCCGGAATGAAGATTATCACTAGAAAATTAGGTCCACCTAGGCAATTTACATACATGATTCAGCTCTGCTAAGATTATTTACATCAAAATGCAGACTGGGTTTACAACTTTAATAAGATCAGGAGAATGACGATGACTGCTGAATGGCACGAACATCTCGATCAAGCACTGTCCCTTTTTGCGAAAAAAAAAGGGGTGTACTGCTATGGGTAGTTGACACGCAGCGGTCAACAGGGTTATAATGAGTGGAAGGGGAGTAATATATATATGAATAAGGGAGTGGGACCACGGGTTTCCCATGTAATACCATTCCCAAAGCCCAAGGGTTAATAAAAGAGATCCCACGGGATTAGGGTCCAAGGTTAACATCCAAAAGAGGTCTAGGGGACAAGAGCCAGACCTAGCCTGTTCTTTCCACCGAATCCCCCCACCAATCCATGTCTAGAAGTGTCCATGAATTGTAAACTACAATAAATTACCAGATGACAAGGCGTACCTTTAGGTTTGGGAGGCCCACCTTCAAACATATGATTATGGCAGATGGGTGAGGGACCACATGGCTGGCTCAGATGGTGGAGAAATGGCACAACAAGCTAGTTGGTGGCTGCAAGGGGCTGCTAGTTGAGAATCATCTTGGAGAAATTTTTTCTCCTAGGGATATCACTCACAAAATGGTGGGTAGCAAAGCCCATTATGGAAGGACATGCCACTATAAAGTGCCCGCTTGGTTCCATGATTTGCAAGCTCATTTGCTCAATTACACTAATGATTTGTTGTATTGGAAGGTGACGAGACACATTGGATTTTATACAGGATTGCAGGTGGGTCTTCATCTTGGGGTTTGGTCTCCCTATACGGGGTCCATGTTGATTTTGGGTAGCATAAGATGTGCTTTAGCGTTGAAAATTGGTGGAGAGGCTAAAGCACATGAGATCTCCAAGACTCAGAATCGTTTGGAGAAATTCCACCCAGATGAGGAGTTATTAAAATAATTAATATTTTTAATGGGTTCCTACGTTTGAACTTAGGAAAATAATTTTTTAATGTGTATTAATAAAATATGGGTGAGAAAGTTCTAAGTGACGAGGATCAAGCTAGTTCTACTCTTTGCTGTTGATTAGGGACTTAATTTCGGCCATTGATTCGTCAACAGGAAAAGTATAAGAGGAGGCTTGAGGGTCAGTTGGATATACACCAAGTGATCAAAGAATTCGATTTTTTGGGGCGAGGTTTGCTGAGGAAATCGAGTTAGTGATCAACGTTGCAGTGAGGGGCAATTCAGAAAGGGATTTTTATCCGAGGCTGAAGAATACATAGCAGAGAGGCAATGCAGTGCCGGGAGAGACATCGCAGGCCCTAGAAGGCCCGATGCAGAGGACGTAGAAGGATGACACAGGTGACGCAGAGGCCGTAGTCGCTGATGCTGGGCCTCAGAGGCAGCGCCGAGGAGATTCTGTGGGGTAGACTGGGAGTAGATCAGCAGATTATGAGTTGGGATAGGGTGATGCAGCTCCTAGAGGAGTGGCGCAATTCCAGAGCAGTGCTTGGAGCAGCTTTTGCTATCCAGCATAAGGAACAGCCAGAGTCGTTGTGGGGTTTGATTATCCGTTTGCTGATTTGCTGGAATATCTGTCTCCGGAGATAGGTACTACTGCCAAGGATATTCTTTGTTGGGTGAGCCATTTTTGGCACCCTAGTTGTATTCACGAAATCTGCTTAATAATACAAACCCTCTATATGTTGCACCAATTTTCCCAAATTGGGTTTTTCGGGGACAATTGTCCAAAAATAATGGTGTCCCTTGTGTTATTGTCTCAATTTATTTCAGTGTATGATGTGTATATCTGTGATGGATACAATAGTGTTTACTTCGATGTTTATGCAATTAAATAACTTGTTAATGTAAAGAACAAGTAGGAGATTATAAACCAGTAATTGCAGTAGGGGTTTCTGATGTGTTAGATTCAGGAATTTTCACATGGTATCAAAGCGATTACAAATCATAGGCGACTGAGGACACCAACCGAGAAAGTCTGAGAATTTGTAGCAGAGAAGCAGCTGTCCCGAGAGACAGCGCTCTTCCAGAGCTGAAGAGGCAAGAGGAGTGACGCAGTGCAGAGAGAGTGACGTAGAGGCTCATGCAATGCTTGTGACAACACTCTGAGCTAGGAGAAGGGCCAACGCAGGGGCAGGTGAGTGTAGATCAGGGTCACACAGAGCCATGTCATCTTTATGAGCTAGGAAGGATTGACGCAGTTGGCCGGGAGGAGCAGATTTAGCTCACATAGTGATTGCACAAAGCCTAAAGGGCTCAGATTCTTCGAGTTGCCGGGGCTAAGGGAGCTGTGCAGATTTTGATTTGTGGAGCTGGTGGGACACTGTTTCTGTCGTTGCAAAACAATGTCTAAGGAGACTAAACCAAGGTAGAGGGAATCATTACCTCGACATATTTTTAGCCAAGAACTCTAGATCTGTGTTGCAGTGACAAAGGAGGATTGAAGAGGAGTGATTCGATAGTTGGTCGGAGGACTTCCGAGAGAGAAATCAGGTCTTAAAGGGAGTCTAGAGAAGAGGAGCAGAGATGGCAGTGAATGGATTGAGAGATCAGGACAAATTGGACGGGGCTTCCAATTTTGTCATTTGGAAGGCAGGATCCTGGCAATCCTGGATAAACATCGCATCAAGGACTATGCCTTGAAAACAATAGCTGTCCCAGTTGACCCTGATGCAAATGAGAAGTATGAGGAGGCTAGGCGAAGGCAAAATTAATGATCCTAGATAGGGTCAAGGATCATGTAATACCGCATATTGCTGAGAAGACAACAACAAGGGAGATGTGGGAGACCCTGACCACCTTATACCAGGGTCTTCCATGCAACGAAAGATGTTATTGGAGAATCAACTGAGGTCATACTAGATGCAGAAAGGGGAGGAGATAGTTCCCTTCCTTCTCAAGTTGCAAGGGATTCGCGACCAGCTTACTTCCGTGGGGTCTACCCCGGATCCAGAGTTCATGGTCGGGACTGCCCTGAATGCAGTCTCCGAGGAGTGGGAGACATTTGTCCAAAGCTTTTTGGGTAGAGCGACTCTCCCCAGTTGGGAGGAGATGTGGGCAATTCTTCGACAAGAAGAGCTCAGGATATTGACCAAGGCGGGGAGTAGAAGTAAGGGAGTTCGAATCAAGGAGGAGGAGGAGGATGCAACTCTTGCATCAGCGGGGCAACAGGGGCTACAAAAGAGGAAGAAGAAAGACATCTCCAAGGTCAAGTGCTTGAACTATGGGGAGCTGGGACATTATGCCTCTCAGTGCCCTAGGAGGAAAGGCAAGGGAGAAGCTTCCGATTCAAAGGCTGCTCCAGCAAAGGCGGAGAAGGATGTCGAGATTGATGACGATTGTGCCATGAGTGCTCATGTGCCTCTATAGAAGAGGGGTGATCTAGAGTTGTAGTCGAGAGGACTACATGCAAGGGTAGGATCCTTGAGGTGCCCAAACTCTTGGATCACATCCGGCTACGGGACCCTTAAAGACCATGATGAAAGGTGTCGGGTGGAGCAAGGTGTGATGGAGCGATAAGGCAGTGCTAGAGTGCAGAAATTTCTAGTAGCGCAGTGGAGGTTGCAGTAGTGCAAGAGGCCAGAAGAGGCAGCAATGCAGTGGCAACAGAGGGAGCACGGGATAGTAACAGAGGTGGCGTCAACATCACGAGGCTTCTAGACTAACCAGGATGTCAGTGTTTGGGTGAAGTTAGTTACTTAATTCTCAGTAACTGAGTTGTAGTGCAATAGTTAGCAGTAGCAGTGCTATGGGCAACATGATGTAGAATGTTGAGAGGGAGCTGCAATATAGATGTAGCAGTGGCGGTGGCAGTGTCATGGGCAACAATACAGGAAGCAACAGTGCAGTGGATGTGGGGTAGCAGGCCAAGCATCGACACATAAGATTGATGCGGAGGATCAATGTGATGCTTCTATGGTGAAGCATTTGCTAGAGCACATTCCTTGCTAAGAGCGAGTGTTGATTTTGGGTAGCATCGGATGTGCTCTAGCCTTGGAAATTGTGGAGAGGGTAAGGCACATGAGATCTCGAAGACCCGCACATGAGATCTCCAAGATCTAGAAATCATTTGGAGAAATTCCACCTAGATGAGGAGTTATTAAAATAATTAATATTTTTAATGGATTTCTAAGTCTAAACTTAGGAAAATAAAAATATTAATGTGTATTAATAAAATATGGGTGAGGAAGTTCTAAGTGATGAGGATCAAGCTAGTTCTAATCTTAGCCTTTGATTAGGGACTTAATTTCGATCGTTGATTCGTCAACAGGAAAAGTATAAGAGGAGGCTTGAGGGTTAGTTGGAGACACACCAAGTGATCAAAGAATTTGATTTTCTAGGGTGATGTTTGCTGAGGAAATCGAGTTAGTGATCAGAGTTGCAGTGAGGGGTAGTTCAGCAAGGGCTGAAGAATACATAGCAGAGAGGTAGCACAATGCCAGGAGAGACAACGCAGGCCCTAGAAGGGCTGATGCAGAGGTCGAAGAGTTGACGTAGAGGACGCAGAAAGCTAACACATGCAACACAAAAGCCGTAGTGGCCGACGCTGGGCCTCAGAGGCAGCACTGGGGAGATTCTGTGGGGCAGACTGGGAGCAGATCAACAGATTCTCAGCTAGGATAGGGTGACGCAACTCCTAGAGGAGTGACGCAGTTCTAGAGTAGTGCTTGGAGCAGCTTTCGCTGTCCAGTAGAAGGAACAATCGGAGTCGCTATGGGGTTTGATCATCCGTTTGCTGATTTGCTCAAATATCTGTCTCCAGATATAGGTACTACTGCCAAGGATATTCTCTGTTGGGTGAGCCATTTTTGGCACCCTATTTGTATTCACGAAATCTACTTAATAATACAAACCCTCTATATGCCGCACCGGTTTTCTCGAATTGGGTTTTTCTAGGGACAATTATCCAAAAATAATGGTGTCCCTTGTGTTATTGTCTCAGTTTATTTCAGTGCATGATGTGTATATTTGTGAAGGTTGCAATAGTGTTTACTTTGATGTTTATGCAATTAAATAACTTGTTAATGTAAAGAACAAGTAGGAGATTGTAAACCAGTAATTGAAGTCGGGGTTTCTGAAGTGTTAGATTCAAGAATTTTCACAGTCCAAGACCTCCAGAGGGTCATATTGGCACATGTAGGTTGTGTGTTGAGAGCCATGGGCTTTCACTATAGCAGAGAGCAGATAGCCATGACATGGGATCCTTTAGTACCATTCATTGCTCGCTCGTGTTCCACTTGTTTGATGATGATGATGCGCTTGGACCCCCTTGCATGGCAGGCTACACACTTGGCAGTCAATCCAGGGCCTAGATTGGGTTTTGTCTCACCATGGGAGGCAAAGGGAGGGCTTGCATCATTGTTCCAACCCTTGCAGATGGGATACATGCTTGTTTGATTCATTTGGAGACCATGATGATGTTTTTGTGCCCCCACAACCACTCTAGAGCACCAAAGGACATTTGCTTGGAGATCAAGGGACCATCCCCTTCATCACTATTTGTGGAGCCCTTTCACTCATTTTGGCACATATTGGACTACAGTAGGTCTTTCAATGGCCTTCCTAGCTACTTATCTATCATTTCGGCCCTCTTGAGAGGCTTATTTTTCATATTATGGAACTATTTGGTGGGCTTGTCACCAAAAGGTTGTTATTTGTACATTATTTTATTATTAGGGGCATCATTAGGCCTAATTAGGCAATTCGAATCTCTTAGAGAATCATATAAATTGATGAGAGGTTCATTTCATTTCTCATCATCACTTGGATTTGGGATATATTTTTCTAAAGATTTTGGACCTGCAATTTGTGGAATGGAACTATTTGGTGGGCTTGTCACCAAAAGGTTGTTATTTGTACATTATTTTATTATTAGGGGCATCATTAGGCCTAATTAGGCAATTCGAATCTCTTAGAGAATCATATAAATTGATGAGAGGTTCATTTCATTTCTCATCATCACTTGGATTTGGGATATATTTTTCTAAAGATTTTGGACCTGCAATTTGTGGAATGATTTGGATGATTAAATGCATTTGTGATGTGTGGTATATTTTTTCTGTCTCTCTTGGAGCTTCTATTTTGCAAATGTGATGGATGGATATACTCTTTTGTCATGTAAGTGCTTTTTTTATGCAAATTTCTTGATAATTAGAGTCCAATGTATGGAATGCTATGCTTTGATTTAGCTTGTGCCCTAAAATTTAATGCGAATTTATCAAACACTTGTAATCTTGGCTCATTGCATATGCTATTCATCTTGGCAAGGAGAACGAATTTTCTTAGGGGTAGGTTGCACACCTTTTAACTTGAAACTCCATCAAATTTTGCATATCAAAGTATAAAAGTCTAAAATGCATCCATTAGTAGTGAAGTTGCTTCTTTAGGCCTCCTGGAAGAGCGAAGCTCTTGAATCTTGATCATTTTGACTCCAATCTTTCCAATAGCCAAGAACTGGTCCTAGATTCTTGGTGATTACATTAACTTAACGAAATATCCTTTTCACCTCTTTTCTTCGTCCCCCAAGGATAAGGAGATTTTCTAGGGCTTGGTGTGAAATTTTAGCGAGGATGAATTTGTTGAGAAATCAGTGCTAGTAGGATTAGGGTTAGATTTCCCTTTCTTGATAATTACTTGTGAATTATGTTGGCTTCTTTTACTTATTTGTTATATTATCTTTCATCAAGCAATTACCAAATTATGTGTGCATGAAGATCACAAAAACACAAGACACGATGTAGGCACTCTGCCACGGGAAAACCCCTATCTAGGGGAAAACCCAGTCAAAATCTCTTCCTTCAATAGTTTTCCTCAAGACTCTTCAACCTAGACAAAGACCTCCTCCACACCAAGCCAACCTCTCATTTTTCGATCCAACCTTTGACCTAGCTGCAGCAACACTTCAACCCTAACAACTTCGAGTTGGCAACTTTCGACGTCAACAACAGATTTGACCTTGACTAGGAGACTTCAATCTCCTAAACTAGCCCACACGAGAGAGAGAGAGAGAGAGAGAGAGAGAGAGAGCAAGATTTCGATTTTCTTCTTCCCTTTCTCCTTGACCAAACTTGCACTCCTTTTAGCCTCTTCAACTTAACACTTCTTCCCAGCTTCCAATATTGAACTATGCTTGAGAGAGTGAGATGCTCAAATTAAGTCGAACTGCCTTGTATATATAGCCTTCCAATCAGGTCGAATTGCCTTCCTTGAGGCCAACTTGATCTTCTTGAGGCCGATTTGGTGTGGAGGTTACATAATTCATTTTTGACTCAAAATAATTCTTTTTACATCGTTCGAATGCCCAAGAAGGTTCTCATAAAATATACAATGATTCTAATGACCCTTTATTAATCCTTGGAGTCCACAATGGGGACTTTGACTAATAAAATGATGACCCAAGCATGAAACCCGTGCTTTAATAAGTTAGTGTAACAATAATAAAAATTCTTTTGACAATACATTTTATGAAGACCAAACCTAGTTACATTTTTCAACACTCCCTCTTAACTAGGGAGGTATTTATACGGAAGATCTCAAACAATATGAACTATGCAGAGTTCAGGCACTGCAATTCGATGGACTAGATTCCTGACTAGGGCAATCTATCCAAGGTCTCTCAAAAGTTTAGGCACCAGAATGCCACGGACTAGATTCTTGACCAGGGCAATCTATCCAAGTGGGACTAAAATGGACAAAATCTTTCAGCGTTTCTAGGTACCATCAGGCTTGCTTGCTAACCATCAACTCAGGGATCTAGGTGCATATCCGAGGTCAGAGCTCCATGACCAACGCCACCCTCCCTACTTCGGGAATAAGACATCAATGGAGAGTGTCGGCCAGATGTCCTCCTAGGCAATGTGTCTCACACACAAGGCCTCAACAAATCTCTTCCAAACTTTTATCATCATCAACAAAATCAACAATATCAACTAAACAAAGCATGCTTCTAAGATACTCAAACTTCTTATTAGGAAGAGACTTTGTTAGTATATCAGCGACTTGATTGTGTGTGGGGACATACTATAGCTTCACGATCCCATCCTGCACCAAGTTCCTAATATAGTGGAACTTATTGTTGATATGCTTCGTCCTAGCATGAAACATGAGATCTTCGGAGATCTTGGTACAACTTTGATTATCACAATTAATCACAGTAGGATCTAGAGGTTTCTCGAACAAATCTGTTAGAAGCTTTCTTAACCATGCAACCTCCTTTATACTTCATATGCAACCACGTACTCTACTTCAACACTACTCAAAGCAACATGATCTTGCTTTCTACTCATCCATGAGATCATGGTAGATCCCAAACTAAAGCATCCTCCGGTAGTGCTTCTTCCATCGGTCTCACTGCCACCCCAATTAGAATCTGTGAAGCTAGTCAACTTGACTTCCTTGTGATTGTACTTCGGGCAGTGATGTATCGTATCATGAAGATATCTCAATATGTGCTTGGTAGCTATCTAGTGATCATGACAAGGCTCCAACTGAAACTAACTGAGGATGTTCACAGTAAATCATATATCCGGCCTAATATTTACCAAATACATACGATAACCTAGCAATTGACGATAGGAGGTAGAATCCACGAGACTTGAGTTGGAGCTCCTTAACTTATTAAGATTGTTGATCATAGGCGTTGTCATGGGCTTGGAATCTATCATCCCAAATTTCTGCAACAACATGATGATGTACTTTCCTTGCCCCACATATATCTCCCTAAGATTTTTCCATACTTTCAGAGCTAGGTAATATTGCATCAGTCCTAGATCCTACATTTCAAATTCGGTTGCCAGCATCTTCTTACATTCTTGTATTCTTCTCTCGACACCTCTAATGAATAGATCATCCACATACAATAGAATAATGACTGACTCATTATTCACAAAGTTGATGTAGAGATTAGGATTAGGAGAACTCTTCACGAACCCAATTCTCAGAAGGTATGCATCCATTCTTGCATACCATGCTCTAGGAGCTTGCTTCAAACCATATAGGGTCTTCTTGAGTCTACAGACATGAGTGTCCCTTCCATTTTCCTCAAAGCCTTTGGGTTGCTCAATGTATACTTCCAAACCTGTTGTTCCCATTCAGAAATGTTGTCTTCATGTCCATTTGATGGATGTACCATCCTATTATCGAACAAACTAGCAAAGGACCTAAAATGGGTTCCTATGAGGATCACTGCTAGGTCAAGGGCAAGGATGGAGGCATAGCCCACTGTCACCACAACGAAGACTCCCTACCCTTTATGAACTTTCATCAATAGGAGGAGACCCAGTAGTTGGGAAGTCACTTATAAAGTATAGATCAATGAAGAAGCAGAGTGACCCAAATGATTTCCTTTCTAGAAGAGTTTGAAGGATAGGGCTTGCTTTCTCTTTAAGCGAGGGACTTGATCTTCTAGGGAAAGGGAATGAAGATTAGAGCTAGAAGTATAAGACCTATAAAAGATGTTCTCAATCGCTGAAATCCTTTTGAAAGCTTGGATTCTCGAGTAATCCTTGCTAGATAGGCTTTGTGAAGAATGGGACCACACGAGGCCAAATGGACCCAAGCCAGGTTAGGGGATGGATTTTGGAAATCAATGATGTTCTTAACCTGACTAAGGTGAGGGGAAAGGATCAAACACGAATTTTCTCTCAAATATGTCAAATTGATCCTTCTAGGTTCCAGCCTTCGGAACACTTAAGCAAAAACTGGATCCTAGAGCTAGGGCTTGAGGTATCTGGAGATTCCACCATCATAATTGCTTCAAATTTCGAGGAGTGCAAGGGGACCCACCAACACAGTTGTACCTAGGAGATCGAAGTTTTCTTGTGGCCAGTTTCCTGGGAAATTGATGCCCTAGATGACCTATTGTGGCTAGATCTAGGAAAAAAGGGGAAAATGGTAGAAAGAGGGTCAAAATGATCACCCTTCTTAGGGGACTAGTGCCTACTTCACTTGGGGATATGGAGTCAAGGATAATAATGAAGAAGGATTTAGTTTCTTGTTCAAAGAGGCTTCAAAAGTCAACTTCGTCCAATGTTAGGAGAAAGAGAAGAAAAGTGACTTTCAAGCATTTATACTGCATACAAATGGTGCAAGCTTATCAAGATAACATGATCTCTAGGACATTTCATTCATCTAAGAATGGCTCATACAAAGAATAAGCTAAATAGACACATAATTCCGCATTTCGTACATGCAACAATTAGCCCGAATTATAGCGAAATTCAACTATATGCAACAACAAGAAAAATAGCATTAAATTTCCACTTACAATGTTAGAGAATATATCCAATCAACATCACATTTGCAAATAAGAAGCTCCAAGATAGAAATAGCCCAAATCCATACATCAAAATTCATCCATCATCCAAAATAATCCTCTAAGGAAAGAGTGCGAAATTCTCTAAAGATAAAGAGATCCCAAGTCAAGTGCTGATACAATTGAATCTAATTAACTCCTATTTATACACCAATTAGGAGTTCGATTTAGCTAATGAGCCTACATTAGCCCTTAAAAATAAAATAATGTGCAAATGACCTAACTTCGATGACAAGCCCACCAAACTAGCTCACAAATGAAAAGATAAGCCTCTCAAGAGACAAATAATAATCTATGCATGTCATAGGTCCCTCTAAGAGGCCTGATGAGGTCCATGAGTGCCACAATGAAAAATAGGACCCTCAAAACAGTGGACAAGGGGTTGGCCCCTTGTAATAACCTATAGTACTCCAAATGATTGTGGGGGCACACAAGTGTCCTCATGGGTCTCCAAACAAGTCGAAGATGTCTGTAGGTTGCCCTCAAGGGCTAGGATGACAATGTAGGAGATGCCACATCATCGTAGAAGTCCTGGATCATCTGCCAAGTGTGTGGTGTAATCTGGATTCAACTGGGCATGATGGATCAGGTGCATCTTTCTCATCTAATGAGTGAACCACGAACAATCTTTGAATGACTGTGGGGTTCCATTAAGTGCAATCTGTTGCAGTGGAGGCCCATGGCTTTCAACGCTCACCCTACATTTGCCAATGTAGCCCTCTGGGGGATTAAGACCTCGTATAGCGAAACCAAATCCCAGATGGAAACCATCTGCAATCCTGCATAAGATCCAATGCGTCCCCTAGGCTTCTAGTACAACAAGTCATTAGAGGAATCGAGCAAATGAGCTTACCTAATCATGGACCACAGGTAGGGAGTTTATAATGGCCTGCCCTTCCATAATGGGCTTCAGGATGTGCCAATGTCGCCTAAACTTCCAATGGGGTTAGCCAGGTACCCTATTAGGTGGTTTCTGCTTCCAAAGGGGATAATATAGTCAAGGTACATCTGTCAAAAGATGGTGGCATGTGGCAGATAGGTGGATGAGGTAGGGAAAGAGTGTTATAAAGCCAGCTCACAAAAAGATAAAAAAGATAGTTGAACTCCTTAGAATTCAGCCTCTTCGAGGGGGCAACCTCCTTTACATTACACAAATGAACAATTATTGGATGATACAAATGAAAAACCCTCCTTTCTATATATAGGAGTCTAAGGGGTCATAATATAATCAGAATCGACATAACAATAATAATGTAAGGAGACAATAATAACAATAGTGGGCTTCTATGGGGCACAGTAGTAACAATATGGGCACTACATGGGTACATCAATATAATAAGGGGGTTGTACTAATAACAATAAGGGGCTACCCTAGTAGTATGGGGGCCTAACATGCCCCTCTCCTTCAAAATGTGTTGTTCTCAACGCTTGAGTACTTCTTGATGCTTCTTTATAAAATTATTGTCCTCCCATGTGGAATCTTCAGCGGGTAAGTTCTTCCACTTGATGAGATACTCTGAAATTGATTGATTTCATAGCTGTTGGGTTCTGTTTCTGTGACTGCTCCCAGGTTCCAATATGATTTTTCCTTCCTCTTCAATTTCTGGCAATATTGTTTGAATTGGGATCTTTTGCAACTTTTGAATAAGTGGCCATACTTCTTCGTCCTTTTTCCATTCATCCCTTGCTTTGTTTATCCAATCTGGTTGGATAATAGAAATAGCACAAAACAATGCTTCCACATACTCATCCTTTCTTGAGAGTGCATCTGCAACAAAATCTTGCTTCCATTTTCTATAGATGATGTCAAAGTCGTAACCCATCATATTTGTGACACATTTTTTCTGTTCTTCTAAAGATAATAGTTGTTCCAAAAAGTATTTAAGACTATCATGATCCATTTTTACCTTGAAGTGTCTTCCCATTCGGTAAGTTCGCCATTTCTTAAGTGCATGTAGTATTGCCAACATTTCTTTCTCATAAATAGCTTGCTTGAGATGTAGTAGTAAAAATACCCAATCACCTACATCAAAACATTTTTCACTACGATGTTGATCTACCTGTTGTTTCATTCGATTTTGCACCAAAGTGGCATTGTCCTTTAAAAGTTGGAGAACTTGTTGTTGATGCTCGATGTGATCTTTCACTGCTTGGACCAATGTTGCACGAAGCGCCCCCCCTCCCCGGTTCCAAGCCCGGAAGCACGTCCCGTGCGGAAGCGCCTAGGAAGCTTCGCCAGAAGCGCGCTTCCGATTTTTTTGCCGCTTCCTGGACTTTTCGGAAGCGTGGCTTGGAAACGCGCTTCGTACGACGCTTCAGGCGTTGGAAGCGTGGCGCTTCGGAGGAGGAAGCGTACGCTTCCTGTACGCTTCCGTACGCCTCCGAAGAAGCTTCCGGAAAAGCGTTTAGAAAATCGTTTTTCTTTTCAAATTTTTTTTTTTTTAAATTTTAGCTGAGTTTGCTTGTTGGGGGTGGGTCCACCTTGGGTTAGGGTGAAAAATGAAGGCAAAAAAAAATATAAATATCGCAGATGCTCCCTCATGGTAATGTTAAATTCTTAAAGTAAAAGTGACATTCTCCTTTATTTTTCATTTTCATCCTTTTACTTAAATTTTTAACATTACCATGAAATGAGTCAGGATGTTTGAGAGTGGTTCCAGCCTCATTGGACTTCATATGGAGAAAATAGAATTTCATATCCTATTCAAAATTCAGCAGACTTAACAGTTTTCAGGAATTCAGGATCAATGGGATTGTGGCATTTCATTAGATTATATCAAGTATGAAGGTATGCGATTAGCATTTAATCAAGAGCACCAAGCCCTATATGTACCCTAGTGTTGGTGGTGTTAATTGTTGAACTCCTTTGTCACGCCCTTAGCAAAAAAATACCTTTCAATCAAGTCAAATTCATCGATCAAGCATGTTAAGCTTTTTCTACCATATTTTAAGTCTTGAATTAGGTAGTTTGATCAAAATTGGGCAATGTTGACTAATATCCCTAGACAATCGAGGTAGAGGCAAAGGCTAGACAAGAGGAGAAGAATCTAGATTCTAGATGGTTGATGCATCTAAATGGTTGATGCTCAAATAATTAATCATTAATATACAATCGATGTTATATCTATCTTGATTTATGCAAAAATATGCATGTTTTCATGTCTTCTACAATTAATTTGGTATTTGAGATGTTTGTTTTGAGTATAAATGCAAAAAAATATAAAACAATATATATATAGCAGACGCTTCGCTTCCTAGATTTTTGGAAAATGACGCTTTGGCGTCCCTGCTTCCAAAATACGCTTCCGCTTCGTGCAACATTGTGCTGGATACCACCATGATCCTCCGTGACAACCAGAGTCGGATCCGATTATTACAGAATCCCGTGTTTCATGATCGCTCCAAACATATAGATATCAGGTACCACTTTATCCGGGATATGGTACAACGAGGGGCAATAAGGCTCCATCACATTGGGACTGATGAGCAGGTTGTCGATATTCTGATAAAGCCCCTGGGGAAGGTCAAATTATTGGCCTTCCGAGAATGACTTGGAGTTGTGGAGGGACTCTCGTATGAGGGTCCTGTATGAGATGGACATTGAGCTCTGGGAGCTTCGGGGGGCTTGGGGTACTTCTTGGAGCGATGAGCAATCATAGGGTGAGTGGTTCAACCTTCCCCTAGTGGTTTGCTACGTACAGGGTGAGTGGTTCAACCTTCCCCTATGATACCCCTTGGCTACATGTAGGCAGGATGAGTTGTTCATCCTTCTCCTGCTTAGACATCCTACCCATGCAGTTTGGGACTCATGGGAAGTACCTCTCATTTGGCTAATGAGTAGGGAAATGAGGATAGGGACCATACTACTACCGATGGACGCATCGTGTACTACCGTACTCCCTATGCTAGGATGACCGATATTGATCTAGGATCAATGGGAACTGACTTCAGGTCAGTAAGAGTGGTATGAGACACTCTCTTTTGATTTGATTTGATTTGACTTCTGGTCATTAAGAGTGGTATGAGACACTCTTTTATTTGGGACTGACTTCAGGTCAGTAGAGAATGGTATGATACATTTCCGATCACTTTTTCTTCTTCATAGTTAAACAAAGCAGAGCAATGCATTGATGGCAAAGATAGTATAGATTGGCAAATGGATTTGCAGATGGAGTTCTCCCTAGTTGAGAGGGAGTGTTAAAATTGGCAACTACGGCCAAACTCAACATGGATCATCTTATTTATTACAATTGATATTTTTCTTGGATTCCACTCTCCGAGAGATGTAGGATTGATCTAAAGATCATCCGATTCCGACATGTACAAATGAAGCTATGAATTTATTTTGATTATGGACAAATTGTCAAGGTCGGCCAACAAACTCATGTAGGCTCAGAAGCCCAACAATTACGTCTATTCATCCTCAATGTTTGCTATAAATACATGATGCCTTAACCTCATTTGGACACACTTGATTGGGTATGAATTTATGGGCCTCTCTCTCTCCACATGTCTGAAATTTCAAGAGGCCAAAATTTCAGGAGAACGAAATTTCAAGAGGTTAGGAGGCTGAAATTTCAGGAGACCGAATTTCTGGACAGTTTGACCAAACATGACTGTGTTGACTGAATTTTGGGATAGTTTGACCATGCGTTGACCAACAACGTTGACCTGTTTGACTGCATTTTTGGGTGAGGTATCTCTGTTTGGGTAGGTTGCATTTCTCGGCACAGAAATCGAGGCCAAACGTTGACATTGACCAGCGTTGACTACAACTAGGGCTGACCGCAAGTTGGGTGTTTGATCAGATTTGACTGGGTTATTTTTGGGTTGTTTTGAGGGCAGCTTCATCTTGCTTTTTGGAGGCCAAAGTTGACTGAAATTGACCAAATTGTTGAGGGTCAATTCTGCCCTGTTGACCAACGTTGACTTTTCTAGTTAGGGCTCTTTTGTTGCCATTATAAATTATCAGATTTGTAAATTGTACTATCTCTCTCTTTGCTGAACTATTGAGGACTATCAGAAGAATTGATCAAGGGTTTCCCCACATTGGGGTTTGTCCCTTGGTGCACATCTTGTGTCCTCTTGTCTTGGCTTGTCTTCCACTATTTATGTTTATGTTTTATCTGCATTTTACTATCATGTTGATGTGATTGCTAATCTGAAATGATATTGGGCTCATAGAGAAATTGAAGTAAAATTGCTCTAAAGCATAGAACATACCATTGTTGCCTAAAATTAACACAAAATCAGAGAAAAACCCTTGTCCTCTCTTTAGACCTGCAAGGAAATAAAGAAAAGAAAAACCCCAAATAGATATATACAAGATGAATAAAATATATACAAGGGTTAGGAAAAATATATACAAGAATCTATTTACAAATTTACAAGGGCTAGTTCAAGGAATAGATTTCCTTCATTAGCAAATAATGGCTCTTGATAGCAGTGGAATTGTTCAATTAAAGCACAAATGGATAACGAGAAATAGATTTTAGATTTTAGATGAGGAATAACAAAGACGTTGTGCAAATTAAATTGTTAGATAAGTCTTTGAAACCAAACAAAACATACTCTTCAATCTCTATGTCTTGGAAGTTGGTTGGCTCAACCAAAGACATCCCCTAACACCCAAGGTCTGAATCACTGATGATCTGTACACACTTAAAATTAAATTGTTAGATCACAAGGGGTTACATAACACAATAAAGCAAAAGATGTAGAGATATGTGCTACATCAATTGAATTTAAAATGTTTCTTTAACCCAACAAGTAATGCAAGATACTTGTGCAAATAGTTAATCCACATTTGGCTAGTGAAATAACAATTATTGAATCAAACCCAATAGAGCATTAAGCACAATATTGAGGAAGAATTTATCATAGAGAATAGAAGAGGAACATCACTAGGAATTGACTCAAAATACTATTTTATTATTCCGCAAAAAATATTAGAAACTAGTAGAGCTTGACTTAGAGCTCGATTATAGATTTCATGAACTTAGTTACCAATCAAATGAGAAGTATTACTTCAAAATGGGTACTCTATCCCAAAAACCCAAAAAAAACATGAAAACAATAGGCTGAAGCCGAAAAGTGTTGATGTTGGAATAACTTTTTATTTATTTATTTATTTTTTTAATCTTCCGGGGTACATTTTCAACATTTTTTAAAAATGACAGTAAAAACCAAAATTTTTTGTGCAAAAAACAACCTGAGAATGATTTTTTTTATTTTTATTTTTTATTTTATGAGGGTACATTTTCAACATTTTTTAATAATGACGTTAAAAATAAAATATGATGACTTTGGAAAACTTTAAATTTCCAACGATTTTCAAGTATGACATTAAAGATAAAATATTACATCTTTGAAAAACTTTAAAATTCCAACGATTATTAGGCATGACATCAAATATAAAATATCACGTGTTTAAAAAACTTTAAAATTTCAACAATTTTCAAGCATGGTGTTAAGAAAAAATACATATATAACTTCAAACTTTGAAATTCCATCGATTTTTAGGCATGACATAAAATTTAAAATATCACGTATTTGAAAAACCTTAAAATTCCAACATTTTTCAAGCATGGTGTTAAGAAAAAATACTTTGCATTTGAAGACACAAAAGACCATCCCGACAACAATTTACACAGAGAGGCCATCACAACTTCTCCATTTCTGAGGGTTTCTTGTAACATAATAACATCAGGACAATAATTTTTTAATAAATCTTTAAGAGCTAGCTTCTTGCAGGTGCTAGCGAACCCTTTGCAATTGAAGGAAAGGGCTAAAATTTGGAAACCACTTCAGGGGATTGCGTTGCTCTAAGCGCCCCTTTCGGAGAGAGTTTCCTCCCATCAACTATGTCTAGCCTAGCTTTCAGCTGGGCTTTTGAAAGATTATACTTCTTTCCTCTGGATTTATGGGGTTAAGGGGGTTCCCATGAGCACCCAAAACCACTAAAAGGCATTAAAGAAAGGGCTTGTTTATCCCTAGGTCACAGATTGTAATGGAGGTTTGAAGAGGAAGGGGGAGGTACAAAAGAACAGTGAGGCCCTGGTGAGGATGTCATTGACAGGCTGAGAATCAGAATAGAGGTAATGATGCTGTCTAATAGTACAGAAAGATTGCAACTAGGAGAAACAATAGACAATTGGGGCCTAGAGGGATCAGGCCTTGGGCTAGCATCTAAACATGAAAGGAGAGAAGCAGATAAAGAGACTGGTCATTCCTTTCCTGAATGGGACCTGAAGTTTCTTGCCCTTCCAAAACATGGTCCAGGTCCTCGAAAATCCTCCCTAATCGCTCCTCCGCCGGCATAACCTGAAAGAAAAACTCCCCGAATTCTACTGACTGCCCCTCTGCTTCGGCCCTAGAAATCCCTTCCATTGCCTCCAACACATCGACACTCGAAACACCCCCATGCTCACTACTCTGAAGCTCTTGAATCACAACTTGACTGCTATCCTTCACAAGGCTCCCAGGTAGAGTCTATGTTTCTCCTATCCCCCACACTTGATTTTTTGGATCTATGCCCTCCCTTGGCTGGGCTAATAGAGTTTTTAGGGGTTCTAGGAATGCAACATTCCTCTGCCTTGGTGGAGATTTGCAAGAAAGGGTTTTGTTAATCCTTTGGGTTGCTCCCATTTCAGGAGAAAAGGATTCCGAAACCAAACAAGACATTAGCCCTTCGTTCCCCCAAAGGCCACTACTTCTAACAATGCCTTCATGTCCTCTCGTGAAAATAACAGGCTCAGGGAGGGAAAGAGGTTTTTCACTTATCAATTTTTCCGCCGACATCCCAACTACCTGATCCACTGGATCTGTAACATTCCTTTGACTGTCCTGCAGACTGCTGACCAGAGCCCAACTTCCTTGAGATACAATGTTAGCTTTCCTAGCTCCAGGAACCCTAACCCACCTCCAGACTTCCATTCAAAACCCGATACAACTGATATGCCACTTGGAGATCTAGCTAGACGTTTTACCTTGTCCAAGTTTTGCTGAGTAGGCTCTAAACCCCACACTGATAGAATATCCTTTGGCTCAGGTTCCATATCTACACAATCCCTCAAACTGACCATGTCTGCTGCCTAGAGGTGAAAGTAAACAGGTAAACATTTCTGCAGTTGTTACCCCCTGGTGAAGGCGCGTGCAACTGGCAAAGAACTAAATGGAAACAAAACCACCACAATTTTCTTCCCCTGCCGCTCCGCGTGAATGCCAACTCCATTTCCCTGCTTTCGCTTTCTCCCACACACCTCACCCTATTGCCATGTGCGGCCTAGTTGTTATCCAAGGCTTGCCATCGGGTGCCATTTGTGCGCCTAGGGGCTACCATCACTGATGAACTGGTACACCTTCTTAGAAACCCTAATCACCATGATTCAGATCCCATCTTCCTTCCATCAAAGGAATTATATATATTATATATAAAAAACTATGTAAACACTAAAGGTTCTAAATTAAATTATTAAAGTTAGAAGTTAAAAGAGAGCTATGCTCTTATAAAAGAGCTAATTTTTAAATTAAAGATCAAACATAAAAAGAAAAATAAAATAATATTAAATAAATCCTAATGAAAAGGGACTACGTAAATTAATAAAATGGTGAGTGTCAATATAACGTGACTACCTCCTTAAATCACTACGAGGAGCCACACAAAGGGACAAAGGACAAGAATCCTCGCCTCATAGCCATAACATTGGAGGATGAATGAATAATGGCTCTAAGCAGTAAAAGAGAAGGGAGTGTGATGGAGAAGGGATCCCTTTTTTCCTTGAGAGCGCAGTATAGGAAGGAAGAACTTACAGTAAAGAACTATAATGAGAGCAACCTTAACTGCCTTTGAAGCTTTTGGGCAGGGTTGAAATTACTTCAAATTTGAAATATTTTGGAGCTGGGTACCGAGATTTTTGCCTAGTTTGGCAGGGAAGTGTCGGTCTTTTGGTAATAAGAGCGAATTTGGAGCGTCAACAACTCGGGATTGACCTTAACAACAAAAACAATTTCCAGGTATTCTTCTACAAATTTAAATTTTTAAACCCCAATTACTGTCTGGTTAAAAATTCCACAGTTAGGGTATTACAAAAAGTACTTGCCCTTGTTTGAATTTTCATACTATAACAATCACCATAGTTCAATCCAAATGCCTCCATTTTAAGCATTATATGACAAACCTTGCAAAACATTGTTAAGTTGGGACAGGTTAGAGGACCGAGTGATAGTGGGGCCATAATTAATTCAAGAGATGGAATAACAGGTAAAACAAATTAGACAACTGTTAAAGGAGGCACAAGATATACAAGAATTATGCTGATGCTCATCGGACATATAAGCATTATGAAGTAGGGGATCAAGTTTTCATCCGCATCAAACCAAACAAATGCACTATCATGTTTGGAAAAGGAACAAAGTTGTCACCCCGATTTATTGGGCCATTCAAAGTTCTGGAAAAAGTTGGACCTATCGTCTATCATCTTGCACTACCACCCCACTTGCATAAAGTTCATAATGTAGTTCATGTATCTTTATTAAGACATTAGATAGTTGACAAATCTCATAAACTTCAATGGAAGGAACTGCAGGTATCAGACGAGGGAACCATTTCAGTCGAACCATTACGCATACTGGAACATAGGGTCCGACAGCTTAGGAACCACTTGGTAGACCAAATTAATATCCAATGGGACAAGTATAGTCCTAGATCAGCTACCTGGGAAGACACACAGACCATATTCCATAAATACCCTAGCTTGTTTCGATTTTGAAACACTTAAAACCTTATTTGTATATCTTTACTTTAGTTGGGCGAGACACTATTATTTTGAACTGTTCTATAACTATGAAAGATTACATGTAAGAATAATTTCAAATTATTTGCTTAACATTGTTGGTACATGGATACTAATATGAAATATGTTATTTGCTTAACATTGTTGGTACATGAATACCAACATGAAGTCTATTATTTGCTTAACATCGTTGGTACATGAAACTAATATGAATTATGAATTACACTATAGATGCGATGTCTCTAAATTTTATTTTGATGAGATGGAAATAATAGAAGAACTACACGTGACTACTTAATATGAAAATGAGCTTACAGATGCATTGGCTAAACATAGCCAAATATGTTATATGCACTCAAAGAACAATATCGTAGATAGCAACATATTTGAAAGGCACAAATTCTATTATTTGAATACAATTTGCTTTGAATATATTGACGCATACGTTATAAATGTGTGGATAAGTGTTTACATTGCAGATAGTATCATCACCAAACTGACCACGTGATGATAAAACCCCAAGAACAATTGAGGCTCAATGAGGTTCCATGATAGGGTGTTGACCATGGTCCTACTAGGAGGGGTGGAGGTGTTACAGACCGCTTATCCTCCAAAACTTGGAGTCATGTGAGAACTATGTGAATCATGCTCCCCTAGATATGTGATGATCACTGTCAGATGCCTTCTGGGAAATTAGGTCGATATAGTTGACTTTGTCACCCTTGGGGTTTGTGAATGGCTAGATCAGTATAATTGTTGCCATGACATTTTCCAGTAGAGGACAGATAGGATAAGAGAAGAAGCGATTAGGAAGGATATGTTGAAAATAACAACAAGAAATGCTAAAAATAGAAATGCTATAAATAGCATTTTGGGATAGATTCCAATTTTAATTACTCTCTGAATTAAAATTGTGAATTAAAAATTCGAATTTGAGCTCATCATCTGTTTGTAAAATAATTAATTAATTCATCTTGAGTTAATTAGCTAGAGAAAATCAAACATGAAGTATATGTGAAGACATGCAACGGTTATCCCTTTGATTGAGGAAGTTATCCCTTAATTAAGGAGATCAGGATGAGTTGTAATTTGAGTTGTAATTAGTTAGCTCAGTTAACTGAGTTAAGCTCAGTTAGATTAGTTTCAACAGTTTGTGGAATTGATTGTGAGTTCAGTTAGTTAATGCATGCATGCATGCAACTAGTGTACTTTAGATAATTGAATATTCTCTCATAAATAACTCATGCATGTCAGTTCAGACAAAGACCTAGTTGAGATCAAAGAAAGGGACAATGTATTATCAGTTGGAGAAATTTTCCTATATAGGAAACTCATCCATGCAGAAGGAATTATCTCCTTCAAGATTGCACAGTTATTTTAGAGTTTGGTGAGCAGTGTGTGAGGCAATTACACACAGTTGGTAGCTTGAGGACTTAGGAGAAATTACGGAAGGAAATAGGAGGCTTGGAGGATTGAAGGAAGGCATATGTATTGTCTCTTCTGTCTATGAGCAGTAGTGAGGGATTGTACTGAGAGTTGGATAACTTGTGAGCTAAAGCTTTGTGTAATCTTGAGATATTTCCACTTGTATGATAATACAGATAGTGGGGTTTTTAGTTGAGGCTTTCCCCAGAGTATTCTTCTGTGTTTCATGTGTATGATTTCTTCTTCTCTGTTATATGTGTTCTATTTGATCTTGCTCAAAATCGATTAAGCTTCCACAAGTTTGTTTGTAGAAGTAGATCAAATATTTTGCTTTAGTATATTGCATTATCAGGTGATCTACAGTGAGAATTTCTACATGATAGAATGATTCTAGAATAGCTTGGGGGCCCAGCTGGGGTAGGGCTTGATTATTACAAATTGCAAACCTATAAATGTTCAAAACACAAATTTAAAAAAAATGCACTCACATTAAATAAGTATTCAATCACAAGACACAATCCTTATATGATTACGCTAATTGCTAAAATAATTACTGATATACTATATAAATTTTAACTTTGGGACGGAGTTTTCTGAAGGAGGGGTGTATGTAATAACCCACCTCGAGTTATTGGGAACATATAAATATTAGTATGCATACGAGAGATACATATGATAGCTACATATGCATGTATCACATGTACTGCCCTAGTATGCGTACTAACTAATTATGGAAAATGTCCAAGTATAAGGTAATGAATTAATTATCAAAGTGCTAAGTAAATACAAACGTATAAGAATCTAATGAATATATGTTGTGGAGTACATATTATACCGCCATCATAATATAACTAGGACATTATTTAAAAATATATAAATACAAGGGATTTTGATTAACTAAAAGAAATTAATATTATATATTAATATATCAAATGAAAGGAACATACTATATAAATCTATAGGTTAAATTTAAATTATTAACTTTTAAAAGGGGAAGGAACTAACCATAAGAAAAAAGGAGAAACTATATTATTATAAAAGAACTAACCATATAAGTCTTAACTAAATATTAAACTTTAAAAGGGTATAATTTAATAAAATATTAAATATTTCTTTAATAAAAGAAAGGTATTACTTAACTCAGTTAAATATCACTTGAACAAGATATTAAGTGATGAATGTCAATGCATAAAATATGACCACCTCTTGAAGGCACTGTGAGGAGCCACATCACTGATAGAAGGTAAGAAAGAATGCCTCATTGTCGAAGTGGTGGAGGGTTGAAAAACGGTGATGTTTGGAATATAAGGGTACGCAAGAGGCATACAAGGGGTAGTTTTTTTTTTTGTATCTCACAGCCAGAGAAGAAAATTTGGGAGCAACCACAAACAAAGAGCAACATTGAGTCTTAATTGTTCTTGGAGCTTTGGGCGGGGGGCCAAGAAGACCTTCATTTTTGAAGTCTTTTGGATTTGGGAACCAGATATGTTGATCCCAGATAGGCTGGGAGGTAAAGGATAGTGTGGTAACAAGATCAGGAGCAACAATAGTTCAAAAACACCTTCACTTGCAAATGAATGGTTGAATTTCATTTTCTCTGGTCATTCTGAGCATAAATTTCGTTAAAACTCTGTTAATTTTCCAAACTTAGGGCTTCTGTGAATTGTTAAATTCTGGTTATGAATTCACTGCTAAGTTAAATTTCATCATTTTCTACTATTATCTGACTTAGGGCGTTAGAGGCCTAGAGACCAAAGACCATAGGAAACACTTCCTTGTTACCCTCATTTTTTCAACAAGGGGAGGCCAACACGTTGTGGACCCAATGGACAAATGTGGATCCAAATGGGAAAAGTATGAAACGAGGTTATTATGCGTAGAGGGGAGTGAAATATATGGTGTCAGTGAGCCAGACCACGCAACCAAAATTAGGGTTTCCCATGTAGTGCCATTACTAAAGCTAGTAGCCAATAGAGGAGATCCCATGGGACTAGAATACAAGAGTACAATCCAAGCCCATTCTTTTCACTGAATCCCCCCACTATTCCATGTCAAGATGTGTCCAAGAAAAGCAAGTATAAACACCCAATTACATAATGAAAAAACATAGAGAAATCTAGGGCATTCAAAGTTAACAATTTCTCTACTTGATAATTGCTTGTGATATGCTTTTATTTTTTAGCTTATGATCTTTTCTCTGTTAGCTTATTAATATGTCCTTTTCATCAAGGCAATTACCAAAATAAATAAAGACAAGTGACACAGTATGTAGCTTCTCCAGCCAGGGCCAAAATCTCTCGCCTTTTGAGAGGAAACACCCATCAAAATTCTACTTCTAGATCTTCAATTGATAAGTACCAAGACCTTGACAAAGACCCTTGACTCTAGTATCCTCTCAAGAACCTTGTCACCAAACTTGATGCTTTGCCTCTTCCTTCCTTCACCTTTCTTCTTGATCTAGTACTGCTCCTTTTCAACTCTTTTAGAGAAACTCGGTCTCTATCTTTTTCCACTGCGCCTTAACAACTTCCCTAGAGAGTCTTAGTCTCTATGTCTTCTATAGAGAAGCTCGGTCTCTACTTCGATTACCCAGAAGAGTCTTTCCTTCGCTGCCCTAGAAGATTTCTTCCTTTGCTATCCCAAAAGAAACCCTTCTTTGCAAGTCCCGAAAGAATCCTTCTTTGTGTGTCCAGAGGAATCCTATCTACTGCCTTCTTCGCCGATCCAAAAGATCCCTTCTTCACCACCCCAGAACAACCTTCTTCACTGCCCTAGAAGAGTGACTTTTGTAACCCTAGAGAAAACCCTTTTCATTGCTTTTTCTTCGCACTTCCTTTTGCACTTGTGTTTGTTGAAATCAGATTGAATTGCTTATCCGAATTATCTGTTTCCAAATGAGGTCAAGTTCCTCCATATATACACCTTTTCACTGGGCCTTTAGGCCGACTTGACAACTGGAGTTAAGCCGACTTGATCTAGCAACTTCTTCATCATTTGTAGGCTGACTTGAAGAGGTTTGCTGACAAGTTCTTGGAGGATACTTTACATAAAGAATATTCACCTTTTACAAAGTGTAACATGACTTCATTTACATGACAATGACTCTTACATTTTATGACTAGATGACAAAGAAATCCTAAAGACTCTCAATGGGAGTATTGACTCAAAAACAAAATCCCTTGCTCATGAAACCCATGAAGCAAGTCAATATAATAATTTCATTTTTCTTATTTACATCTCATTACATAAAATCATAATTACATGTCATTATGAAGATGGAACCTAGTTACACGTTTCAACACTCCCTCTTAACTAGGGAGGTATTCATAATGGTACTTGGACTTTCTCAATCTGAAGAATCTCCCATAAGAAGTATTCGGATTTGTAACTCATTTGTATAGCATCATACCAACCAACATTCTTATATAGCAAGGCCTTGACTAACAACTCTATCTCTCCACAAGATCAGAGCACAATGCTGGCGAGACCAATGATTTATAGACAAACTCATCATTGCCTCTCTAGGAACATACCTCGCCTAGGTTCACTCAGGATATGCTCCATAAGGACTATTCTTTTCTTGGACTCCCCAGTCCCACAAAGAATATCGGTCCTCCACGACTACCCTTTCATGGGATGCCCTATCTCATCCCCTAAGAGCATCAGATGCCAAATGATTACACAATCATCCATTCTGTCTTCCTAGATGAAGAACAAAACAATGTGTTTATCTCTCCTTTTCAAACAAGGAGGTTTTATTCCATTAAAGGAATGTACACATTCCTATTACAGAGGAATGTACTAAGCTCCCTGTGAAAATTTATGAATCTAACAAATTAGAAATCCTACTGCAATAAACTGATTTGCATTACCTACTTGTGTTCTTCATTTTAACAAGTTATTTTCAGAATTATTCAGAAAATATTAATGCAAATACACTGCAGCCCACACCAATATACAGATCAAGTATTGAAAAAATAAATGAGACAACCACACAAAGGACACTTATTTTTGGATTAAACATCCCTAGAAAAACCTAGTGTGGGAAAACCGGTGCAACAGATATGAGGGTTTTATTATTATGCAGATTTCTGAATACAACTAGGGTGCCAAATTTAGCTCACCCAACAAAGAATAAACCCGACATAAGTACCTCTATCCGGAGACAGGTATTTTGGCGGATCCAGCAACTGGATGAACAAACCCCACAGTTGATTGCGTTGTCCCTAGTGCTGTGCAGCGATGGTCACTCCTAGCTCTGCGCTGGGACTACATCACCTCCTCTAGGAGCTGCGTTTCCCTCCCAATGAGCCTTCCTGACTTAGAAATCGATCTACTAAATTGATGCCCAATCTGCCTCACAGAAACCCCAACGCTGCCTCTGCGTGACTGTGTCAACCCTCCAGCTTCTGCGCCACCGTGCTGGAGCTGCACTGTCTCTCCTTGGTGCTGCGCTGCCTCTCTGTTGTGTATACTCAGCCTTGGACGAAAGTCCTGCTGCCAAACTGCCCCTGTCTACATGCCTAGAATTTCGATCTAGCTCAAGTGCTGCTCTCCTTGTGTGTGTTCTCCAACTAACCCTAAGCCTTCCTTCATACTTTTCCTGTTGAGAAATCAATGACCGTGATCTAATTTCTAATCAATGGATAAGATTAAATTAGACTTGATCCTCGTCACTTAGAAGCTTCTCACCCATATTTCCATTAATTCACTTTAACTATTTTAATTTCTTAAGTTTTAACTTAGGCACCATTAAAAATAATTAATTATTTGAATAATATGCACTCCAAGTGGAATTTCTCCAAACGATTTTTGGGTCTTGGGAATCTCATGTGTTCTAGCCCCTCCACAAAAATTCGAAGCTAGAGCACATCCGATGCTACCCAAAAAATCAACACTCCCTCTTAACGAGGAATGTGCTCTAGCAATACTTCCTAACAAATGTATCACATTGATCCACGGCATCGGTCCTCTGCGCTGCTGATGCTCGGCCCGCTGCCCCTCATCCACTGCGCTGCCACAATCTATATTTCTACCCATGACACTGCCACTGCCACTGTTGCATTTGTACTGCAGCTCCCTCTCAATATGCTGCATCATGCTGCCCGTAGCACTGCCACTGCTAACTGCTGCACATCAACTCAATTGCTGAGACGTATGCAACTAAAAAGCCACCCAAAAGCTGACATGCTAGTCAGTCTGGATGCCCCTTTACATTGAAGCTACCTCTGCTGCTAATCTGTGTTGACCCTCTGATGTTACTGTGCTACTGTTGTATCTGCTCTGTGCCTTCCGCACTGCTACAACACTCCACTGTGTTTCTTTAGACTTTGGCGCTCTAGCTCTACCACTGTTACTCCATCATCCCTCGCACCAACTGACTCTCGTCATTCTGCTATTGTCATTAAGGGCTCCCGTAGTCGTATGTGATCCAAGAGTTTAGGCACCTCAAGGATCCTGCGCTTTCTATTTATTGTAGCTCCAACTACAGTTCTATATCGCCCCACTTCTTTTCTAGAGGTGCATGAGCACTCATGGCACAATCATCATCGTCCTCTTCATCATTTTGCGCTGGAACAACCTTTGAGTCAGGCTTCTCTTCTTTGACCTTCTTGATTCTAATACCTTTACTGCTGCTTCTTGCCTTGGTTCATCGTTTGATCTCTTCCTGTTGAAGAGCTGCCCACATCTCCTCCCAACTAGGAAGAAAAGCCTTGTCCATGATGCTTTGGACAAAGATTTCTTAGTCTTCAGTGACTATATTTAGTGCAGTCCTGACCATAAATTCAACATCTGACGTAGCCCCTAGGGAAGCTAGATGGTCACGGATCCTTTGCAACCTGAGAAGGAAGGGATTGATTTCTTCTCCCTTCTGCATTTGAAATTGTCTCAGTTGACTCTCAAGCAACATCTTCTACTGAACGGAAGTTCCCTCGTACAATTTGGTCAAGGCCTCCCACATTTTCCTTGCTGTGTCCTTCTCAACAATGTGTGGGATCACATGATCCTTGACCCTGTCCATGATCGTGCACTTTACTTTTTCCTGAGACTCCTTGTACTTTTTGAGAGGAACAACATCAACCAGAACAACAACCGTCTTGATGCAATGTTTATCCATAACTGCTAGGATCCTGGCCTTCCAGATGACGAAGTTGGATGCTCCACCCAACCTGTCGTGATCCCTCAGTTCGTTAATGACCATCTCTGCTCAAGTGAATGTCGAACTGGTTCTCTTCTCCCTCTTTCGTTGCTGCCCCAACAAAACTCGGATCTGGATTTCTTTGGCGCTAGAAATCCTCTAAGGAACAAGCTCCCTATGAATTTCAATTTCCTTCACGGAAATCCTTCTGCCAACCACTGTCGAACTGACCCTCTTTGATCTCTCTTTGCTGTTGCTCAGCACTGGATCTAGATTTCTTGGCAAGAAATCTTCTGAGGCATTGATTCCCTCTACTTTGCTTCTGCCCCACTAGGTACTGTTCTGCACCAACAAAATCAACACCTCACCAACAACTCTAGATAAATTCTTTGTTGCACCCCCAACAACTGGAAAACCGAGACTCAACAATCTCTGCGCTAGCCCAGTAACCACTACGCTGCTCTCTGCAATAATGTCACCCACCCAATCAGGCTAACACAGGCTCTGCGTGAGCCTCCCTTGGTGACTTTGTCATCCCTCCTTTGCTCTCTTGGCCTGAAACTGCGTTGTCTCCCAGGACAGTTGTCTTCACGCACAAATTTTTCCTCTGTCCTTTGGCTAATGGCTTCAGTCCTTCTTGATCTACAATCGCTCTGATACCATGCGAAAATTTCTGAATCTAACAAATCAGAAATCCTACTGCAGTGAACTGATTTGCATTACCTACTTGTATTCTTCATTTTGACAAGTTATTTTCAAAATTATTCAGAAAATATTAATGCAAATACACTGCAGCCTACACCAATATACAGATTAAGTACTGAAAAAATAAATGAGACAACCACACAAAGGACACTTATTTTTGGATTAAATGTCCCTGGAAAAACCCAGTGTGGGAAAATTGGTGCAGTAGATATGAGGGTTTTATTATTATGAAGATTTTTGAATACAACTAGGGTGCCAAATCCGGCTCACCCAACAGAGAATAAACCTGACAGAAGTACCTCTATTTGGAGACAGATATTTTGGCGGATCTAGCAACTGGATGAACAAACCCCACCGGTGACTGTGTTGTCCCTAGTGTTATGCAGTGATGGCTGCTCCCAACTCTGAGCTAGGACTGTGTCACCTCCTCTATGAGCTGTGTCACCCTCCCAGTGAGCCTTCCTGGTTCAGAAATCGATCTACTGAATTGATGCCCAATCTGCCTCACAGAAACCCCACCGCTACCTCTGCGTGACTGTTTTAGCCCTCCAACTTCTGCGTCACCCACCTGGAGCTGCGCTGTCTCTCCTTGTGCTGCGCTACCTCTCTGTTAAGTATTCTCGGCCTTGGACGAAAGTCCCGCTCCTGAATTGCCCCACTCTGCACTAGAAGCTTACTTTGAAATTCTCAACAAACCACGCCCCATAATTTCGATCTAGCTCAAGTGTTGCTCTCCCTGTGTGCATTCTCCAGCTGACCCCAAGCCTTCCTTTATACCGTGATCTAATCTCTAATCAACGTCTAAGATTAAATTAGACTTGATCCTTGTCACTTAGAAGCTTCTCACCCATATTTACATTAATTCAATTTAATTATTTTAATTTCTAAGTTTTAACTTAAGCACCATTAAAAACAATTAATTATTTGAATAACATGCACTCCGGGTGGAATTTCTTTAAACGATTTTTGGGTCTTGGAGATCTCATGTGTTCTAGCCCCTCCACAAAAATTCGGAGCTAGAGCACATCCGATGCTACCCAAAAAATCAACACTCCCTGCTTAGGAATTTCCAAGTTCCTTCCAAGTAAGAAACTTCTTCTCAGACTCCCTCTTAACCAGGGACCTATTGCAGCTCTTCATGTGGAGATCCTAAAACAACCAGCTGCATGAAGGCCTCCTTCCTTTGATGTCATGAATTCATTCTTTGCTAAGGAGTCTTCATCCTTTGGGAACTTCTATATATAGGGCACAAATCATTCATCACTTTTGTTACTGAGTCAGTCATGTCCTCAACTCATCAAAAAGTGATCCATTAGATTCTCCCAGTGTTCGACGGGGACTCGCCCCCTCCCCTAGGGGTCTAGTTTCCTCGCTAGCCCGCGCTCCAGGGACTTGGGGACGAGTAGGGGACGTTTCCCCACACTCCCAAAAATGAGAAAACTTAGGGGGACGTGCCAGAGAGTCGTTTCCCTTTCCTGAGGGGGCGTTTCCGAAAAGGGGGACGTGGGGGGGCGTGGAGGGACGAGAGGGGACGTGGGGGGACGAGGGGGGATGTGGCACACCTTTAATGCAAAAAAACCATTTTAATTAACTTAACGCTCAACCTTATCTTTAATTAACAGTTAATTAATGCTTAGGGTTTTGGAATTTAGTTGTTTCATGTTATAAAAACGGCAGCCTGAACCATGAACAACACACTCACAACCTTTGCAAGTTTGCTGAGCACTCCACTCACAGCGTTTGATTTCACTATTTAGATTCATCATTCCAGAACTCCTCCCTCCCTCTCGTCGAGCGTCCATTGCGTAACTGCGTTTAGAGTGCATCTAAAGAATGCGTTTGGATATGTTTGTGTATATGAACTGTTGTTCATTGAAGACATGTTCACTGTTTCCAAGCCCAAATTCTTTTTGCAGTTTATTTTACAAAAGTTTATTGCTTAAAATGCGTTATTCTGATTCATTTTCTCTTAGGCTTGCCCTTCAAACTGAGTTTTTAACGTATGGACATGTTACACCTATTTAAGCATCGAGATCTTCTGAATGCATGGCAAACACTGCCCTTCCAAATTTGCCCATGTGATGGGGTTCAAATGTGATATAAGTCTCCAACAGATCAATAGTGCGCATTATTTGGTGTGCCTTGAGGGCTGTTTTTTTAAGCGACAATGCTGTCGTAACTAAACCACAGATGGAGGTTCCATGTTTTGATATTTTCTTCCAGCCATCAGTTCTTCCGTGGAGTCACTTTGGTTCTTGACTAGAGAATTGCAAAAGATTCCTTCAAAGTTCAAATTTAGTCTCTCAGCGAGTTCTGTTCCCAACATAGATCTGTTCCAGCAAATATGTAGGTATTATAATACTAAAATAAGGACTCAGGAACCCATCTTCTCAAGAACAAATGTCAAATACTATAACTTGGTGCAGCACCTCTGCTTCGACATTTTACTCTTGTGATGAGATTCGAAACATAGAAGTCATGCCAACTAACCTTGTGTCAAAATATTTTAATTTCAGCATGAATGCAACTTTCTCGAAAGAAACCAGGTTTCCATGTTTCACTTATAAATTTAAATATATTCTGCAGGTTTTCATATGACGGCCTTGTCTACGGCCAAAGGAATCAGATAGGTGCAAAAAGGTTTTTGTTAATGACAATGTAAAATTTTAATAGGCAATGCAGCCTACAAATTGAATCAACCCATGCAATCAAAAACTCCACTTCCTAGAACAAGTACTTTAAAGCATTATAAGTTCGATTACCAGAAGCAAATTCATTTGTATGGTACGGCTTCAAATGTAATTTCTTATGGTTTAAACTTTAAACTTTAATCATAATGTATGATTATAAATAGAAATTTAAATTTATTATTTTATATGATATTATAAATTTAGATAATGTCAAATGATATTCATATCAATGATCATGCTTTGCAGCTTTTCAATTCAAACCAAATTGTCATAGTGGACTCAATTAATAAATTATATTTTATATTTATAAGTTTTTAAGACCCTGACGCTCCCCCGCGTTTCCTAAAAAATGGTGGGGAGCTTTTGCATAGGCCGCTCCCGCGCCCCCTCGCTCCCTCGCCCCCTCGTCCCGGAACCTTGGTGGAACATTGGATTCTCCATTTGGATTTGCTTCATGTCATTCAGTTTTCATGCCATATTTTCGAAAGAACTTTGCATCCTTTTGCAAGTCATTCACAGATCTTCCCTTCAACAATTCTACATAAGTCCAACCAGATGTTAGTTCAAACATAATCAATCATTTCAAATCAGAATTACCTTCGTGATGATCTTTTACTATGACATCTTCCCATAAGTATCAATATCCCGCATGCATATTGACTCATCTCCCACTAATATCTCTTGTCAAGGGTTTCTATCTTTTGCTTCCATTAGGGTCTCTAGATCTTTCCGGGAGATATTCCAGTAAGATCTTCTTGGACTTCAGATGATTTGTTTCTTTGTTGCATATTATCCCGATCTCTTCCTTTCTTTTCATACACACTTCATTCCCAGGAGCTTCCAGTCATAATTACTTGATTGTAGTTAGCTTCTTCATGATTCATGTGAGAACACATTTTGTTGATTTCATCTAGTGTGGCTTATGCTTTGTTGCAATTCTTTGGAGAAGGAGATCCTTTCTTCTCTTGATCATATTTTCCAGGATGGAAATAGTGCTCCATAATATTTGTAACCATATGACATGACTTTCATAATTGTCTATGTGAGCATACATACCTCATCTTACTTTTTGGATATCTAGACTTCCTGTAGTAGCTTCATTCGAGAGGATTTTATCCTTCAAACCTGTTTTCTTGTTAAGTCCTCATACCATCATTCCTTGAATCCCATGAGTTGGAATTCCTGATGAAAACCTTTGCTTCCTTTCTACATTGATGATTAGAGAAACTCGAGGATGTTCATATCCTTAATTGGCAGATGTTTTCTTCTATGATGATCCCAATCAATGATGACCTCTGCTTCTATAAGTATTAAAGAGGTTTCCTAAGAGCTTCCTATCCTTTGTAATCAGTAGGATCTGTATTAGACATACTTTCTGCTTCCCATGTCACGAGCTCTTACTTCTAACGCTTCTATACTATTTTCTAATCTGATGCATCCTATCTTAATTAAACTGCACCCTATCCATAATTTACAAGTGGAAAATACCTTCTCGAGAAGAAGATTATCTCAGTCATAGTAGAGATCTTTTACTTTTTCATTCTTAGGCTTCTTTAACTCATGTTCTTTCACTTCCTTGGTAATGTGTGCTTCTTCTCTATTCCTCTTGCCCTTGCCACAGTTAGGACAATCTCTTCTATAGTGCCCAAGTTCATGACATCCATAGCATCTTATCTTATCCATGTTCTTCTTCTTCTTTGGATGACCAAACTTTCCAAAATTTCCCTTTCTTCTTGTCATTGTAGCATATGCTTAATTCTGCTCACTTGGTCCGACATCAATCTTTTCCTTTAGTATGGTTTCTTCAATCTTATAGAGTGACCATAGATCTTGAAATGGAGTAGTCTCTTTCTTCCCATATAAACTTGAAGTGAAGTTAGCCCATTCTTCTGGTAGTGCATTTAGTACCACTGTGGTCATCTCTCTATCAAACATAACTTCTCCTAGTTCTTGTAGTTGATCTCGAATTTCTGATATCCTCATGAAGTATGAGGCTATTCTATCTTCCTTGGATATCTTTAGTTTGTAGAGTTCTTTCCTTAAGGAGATTGCTTCTCCTGTGATACTTACAGAAAACAACTCTACCAACTTGTCATATATAGCTTTTGTAGTTTCCAATTTTTAGACATATGGGATTCGAGAGTCTTTTATAGATTCTATAAGAATCCTTTGGGCTCTCACTTCTCCCTTCATGTATCTAGCATGAGCTTGAGTATCTTCTTTTGGAGACTGGGTTATTGATCCCTTAATGTGATCTATGACCTCATTCTCAATAAGATTTAGGTCAGTTCTTTTCTTCCATGCAAGGAAATTTACATAATACAACCCCAACCAATTTATTGCTTCCTTGCAAAAAGACATTTTGATATTATCAAATATAGTCATAGACTTGTCAGATTGCTGCTTGCTTCCTCCTTTATCTCAATGTTGATAGAGGATTTTCTTCTTAAGTGATTGACGAGAGAGAGCTTGATTCACAATCCTTTGGTGATATGATGATATCTGAAGTGCTTCTAGGGTTTCTACAAGGTAGATCTTGATCTTGTTGATGACCTTTTGACTTGCTTTGATGTCCACTTTGAAGATTGATTCTTGTGTGTCAACGTGCTTTGATTGCCCCTTCTTGTCTTTAGCACGTAAGCTTTGATACCATGTTGAGAAATCTAGGGCATTCAAATTTAGCAATTTCTATACTTGATAGTTGCTTGTGACATGCTTTTACTTCTTAGCTTGTGATCTTTTCTTTGTTAGCTTATTAGCATGTTCTTTTCATCAAGATTCAAGACAATTACCAAAATAAATAAAGACAAGTGACACAATATGTAGGCTTCTCCAGCGAGGGCCAAAACCTTTCACCTTTTGAGAGGAAAACCCGATCAAAATTCTTCTTCTAGATCTTCAATTGATAAGTAACCTTGACAAAGACCCTTGACTCTAGTTTCCTCTCCAAAACCTTGTCACCAAACTTGATGCTTTGCCTCTTCCTTACTTCACCTTTCTTATTGATCTAGCACTGCTCCTTTTCGGCTCTTTTAGAGAAATTTTGTCTCTATCCTTTTCCATTGCACCTTCACAACTTCCCTAGAGAATCTTGGTCTCTAGGTCTTCTATAGAGAAGCTCAGTCTCTACTTCGATTACCCAGAAGAGTCTTTCCTTTGCTGCCCTAGAAGATTTCTTCCTTCAATATCCCAGAAGAAACTACTTCACAAGTCCCAAAAGAATCCTATCTACTGCCTTCTTTGCTAATCCAAAAGATCCCTTCTTTGCTGCCCTAGAAGAGTGACTTTTGTAACCCTAGAGAAAACCCTTTTCACTGCTTTTTCTTTGCACTTCCTTCTGCACTTGTCTTTGCTGAAATCAGATCAAATTGCTTATCCGAATTATGTGTCTCCAAATGAGGCCGAGTTCCTCTATATATACACCTCTTCACTAGGTCTTTAGGCCGACTTGACAGCTGGAGTTAGGCCAACTTGATCTAGCAGCTTCTTCATCGTTTGTAGGCCGACTTGAAGAGGCTTGGTGACAAGTTCTTGGAGGATACTTTACATAGGAAATATTGACCTTTTACAAAGTGTAACATGACTTCATTTACATGACAATAACTCTTACATTTTATGACTAGATGACAAATAAATCCTAAAGACTCTCATGGGAGTCTTGACTCAAAAACAAAATCCCTTGCTCATGAAACCCATGAAGCAAGTCAATATAATAATTTCATTTTTCTTATTTACATCTCATTACCTAAAATCATTTACATGTCATTATGAAGACCGAACCTAGTTACACTTTTCAACAGGAAGGCCCATCTTCAAACATACGATCATAACAGATTGCCAAGGACACAATGGTTGGCTCAAGCGGTGGAGAATGGTGGCAAATCGAGCTATCTGGTGGCTGTAAGTACTAAGGAGTTGTTGGCTGCCAGCTGAAGACAAATCAAGGAGAAAAATTCTCCTATAGGGGTCACCCTCTAGTGGTGGGTAATAGGCTTTAGGGTTGCTATTCCATCATTGAAATCCCTTTAGAAAGCATCATTAAATAGTAAACACAAGTGCCGTAACCTTTTATGCCCTTGACATTTTTTTAATATTTTGTTTGTTCACACTGCTAATGCAAACATTCCTTTTAGATCCATCTTTTGGGCACAAATGAACTGCAAAGGGACAAATTATTGCAGACTAGGTGATGGCAGAGTAAGGAGACTCCTCCTTCATTCATGTTTTCTAATGTCCTTGACCATTATGCCCAAGGAATCAGTTTAAACTTTATATAGGGTGTAGAAAATGAGTGGTCCAATACCTATACATGTTAAGTCTGTGCCTGCTTGTTTCAATACCTTAGAAGCAAATACTTACACATGCATTCATGTACTTCTAGATGCAAGGATGTGGCAAGTAATGGAAACTTTGGACTATTATAGGTGCCATGTTCCATTTAGTTTCAAAGATATAAACTTTTTATTTCATTAATGTATTTAACATTCAAAAGGGAATCAAAGCATTTTTGTTCCAAGATGGTTCCTTTAATGCATTTCCATGCCTTTATGGTGAAACAAAATTAAACATCTACTGTTCCTCTTGTTGGTTGGCCCTATGCATTATGGTGCATCCACTAGGATATTTTAGGCTTCACAAATAGATTATTTGAAACACGTTGGCTGGTTCGGTGCCAACCTTTTTTCCATTGCTCATTTCAATGATGCAACGACAATTTTTAAACTTATTTGTTTATTATCTCATGGAAACAAAGTTCATTTTTTTAATGATGAGTAGGGCCTGGCACTTTTCTCTTGGTTATAGGTTTACTGACAAGGTTACAAGAGTTACTTCGTTACTTCATTGGCTATGTCCTCATTTTCTAGTGTTTCCCCCCTTCATGGAAGAACCTTAGTATAATCCCAAATTTTAATATGTTGTTTCATTTATGGCTATTGGTTTATTATTTTTTGAGTTTACTTTTGCTATTTTTATTTCTCATCTCAGAGGGGGCATCTTGGACTCCCGTCCTTTTTCTGTATCAGTTTCTCATGACTGGTGTAATATCTAGTCCCATTGACCTATTTCCTCCTCAATGGACATTAATATAGATTTCATTCCTATTGAACGCTTTATTTTTCAGTGCTTTTCTATCAGGTAATACATCTTCATTATAAATCCTGATTCATCTTGTTTTAACATTTATTGTTTGTTCATGTCATATTTCTTACAAATTCACACCCCCCCCCCACCCTTACACTCTTTAATTTGGCCTAATCAATGCCTTCAATAATTGTAATGCCTAGTTTTCATATTGTCGTTAACCTGATTTAGTCATATCTGATATACTTTTTTCAATCTTGACAGTCTATTTCAAAGAAAGAAGCAGAGCAACGACTAATTGAGGTAAGTTGTTGGTTTGCTTGAAAAGAGTTGCAGTTTCTTTTTTCAGAATCCATTCAATGAATTTCTTGTTGCTACTAGCTTATCACCTTGATTTCTTAATATGTCGAAATATTAAATTCTCTCACAATTCCACAATTATTTAGTTTAGACTACCATATCATAGGAGATGTTTAATTTTTCAAGCCTTATAGAATATTTTATGTTTTCATTATTGGCAAGAATATTTGTTATGACGTGTGATGAGTTATGTAATCCTATGACAATGTGCTGTTTAGGGGCGAAAAAGTTTGGAAGATCTTGTTCAGCAAGATGGAAGCGCAATAGATAATCTCTTGAATATTGCTAAGGTGAGCACTAATCTTTAAGCTTTGTATGGTTTTCATAGTTGTCATTGCCCAAAAGTTGGTCAAACCCATTTCATCCAAAGTTGGCAACAACGACAAAGTTAATTTACATTGCAAGCTTAGTAGGATATGGAGGGAGAGGCCATGTGTTTGTGATTAAAAGTCCATATTGATGAAGTATTGCATCATACAGGCCCTGATATGAGTTAGATAACACAACAAAATGGAATTCTAGAAGTAGAACATATACATGGAAAGAAATAGTATGGGATATGTAATGCACAACATTGTGTTGTTAAACGGGGATGCTTCATTTCTTTCATTCATAATGTGTTCCTAATAGTTGTAAATTTCCAACCAACCTTATAATCTCCTCCTAATAAGGCTTAGGAGATCAACTGATGACATATGATTAGTCTAATTACAATGCCAAAAGCATATTATGATGCAAAGAAAAATATATTGAATGACAAGGTTGAGTAAGACAAGATAAAACATCATGATGAAACATGATTTAATCCAGGGCCATTGACAAATGTTGGACTAATACCAACTTAAGCAACAATGAGGACTAGGCCTTACCAAAAAAGTTTTCAAATTTGCTTAAGAATTTATTTTATATGGATATTTGATTTATATTTAAAATAGTAGTTATTAACTTTTGGGGTTGCTTTGAAATTTTTTCACCATGTTTGGGGGTGCTTCACAAGAGTTGGGGTACATGTGTAAAATTATCCCCAAGATGGTTTGTGATGGATTTGCACATTGAAGATAGCTTACTTAGCGATTGCTTGGCCTCAATTGGGTGCTTGCATGACATTATTCCTTAGAGAGTTGGAGATCTTACAACAACTTGATGACATTTGACATGTTGGCTATATGGAGGAGGTTGTTTGCTAAGATAATGCTCTGCATTGGAGTAGGAGTGCTTGGCATTTTGAGGGAGGGTGTTGTGCCATAGACAACACGAGGTAGCTTGGATGCTTGCATGGAGGCATGGACTTCACTTGGGGACGCTTGACTTGTAACAATGTACATGGGGGCAGTGTGGAACTAGTGGAACACAAGGCTTGAGAGGATGCCACATATGGGAACATGTTCTGAAATTGATTCCAGAACCTATCATTCTAGTACAATTGCTTGTTCGTTTGAGAAGGGATCCAAGTCTAAGTGAATCATTCTTTATTCTATGAAGGATCATTTTATCTCTCACATTGCAAAGAAGAAGCTAGGTAAGGACATGTTTGGAGATTTGATTGAGTTGTTTCAAAATTCTTGTGTCTTTCAACAGATGCTTCCACAAAACAACTTTTTAGCTGTTTGCATGAACATGATAGATACTATGGTCAGCTACTTGACTAGAATCACTAAGTTGAGAAATCAGCGGCCTACTATTGGTCTCCATTGGTTTGGAAGGACATGTTCCTTCTTGGATGCCTTTTGTTTAGTGTATTTGTAATTGTGAAACCTTGCCAAAGTTTGCAAAGATTTCTATTAATCTTGTGCATGAAGAAGTCAGATTATTGTATTGTTTAGGGCAAGAGGATGAATTAGATGGGATTTGTCTTGGAAACTTTTTCTATTTGATAAACATTGAGTTTTGAATTTCTTAGACCATGTTGTGGTTTTTATGGAAATTCTTTTGTTGTTGATTGCCTTCATTAATTGATGTGATTCTTTTGTTGTTGATTACTATTTGGCAGGATTCTCTCATTGTTAACCTTGTTAAATTTCTTTTAGATTTATTATTAGGTGGAAGCAGACTCGGCTCCCCATTCAACAAGTGTTTCTCTGGCTTTTTTCTATGATATCTCGTGTTTATCAATATTCCAATTTTATTTCCAATTTGATATAGGGCTCAACAAAAATATAATAAAAATCATTGAAATTCCTTCTAAAAATCTTTCACTGTTATTGTTTTTCGAAGAACTTAGGTGTAAAATATCTAGAAAGAGAACTTAATTTGAAGATTCGAAGACATTATAGGGGCAACCCCCTTTAATTAGAGAAGCTTGATTTTATAGTGAGAGAGGTGTTGATAGTATAGAGGCATTGTCTCTGGACTACCCTTTGAGGATTCTTGAAAAATTGTGCTCCTTGGTAATTTTTCATGGGTAGATTGTAGTGTTCCACAGGGACACGTCCCCCAGGGTCAAGTGTGCGCACCCTTCGCACCCCATGCACCCGGGACGGGGGGGCGTCTAGGGAAACGTTTCCCCACGTCCCCCTTTTGGGGAGACACAGGGAGACACAAGGGGGGACGTTTCCCCAATGTGGGGGACGCGACTCCCCAAAAGGGGGACGCTTTTGGGGAGTCGCCTGGGCGTCCCCCCTCAAAATGGGCTATGCGTCCCCCTTAAATTTGCTTGTAAACAATGATTTATGACAAGGAAATCGTAGTATTTGACCATATTTCCCTACTAATGTCATGCTATTCATGGTAATGTTAAATTCTTAAAGTAAAAGTGGCATTCTCCTTTATCTTTCATTTTCATCCTATTCTCCTTTATCTTGATGAAAATGAAAGATAAAGGAGAATAGGATGAAAATGAAAGATAAAGGAGAATGTCACTTTCACTTAAATTTTTAACATTACCATGAAATGACTCAGGATGTTTGAGAGTGGTTCTGACCTCATTGGGTTTCATATGGAGAAAGTAGAATTTTAGATCTCACTCAAAATCCAGGAGACTTAACAGCTTTTCAGGAATTCAGGATTCGATGGAGTGCAATGTTTCCATTGCATTTTGTCATGTACAAGGGTATGGAATTAGTATTTAATCAAGAGCACCAAGCCCTCTATGTACTTTAGAGTGACTTTTAGATTCATCACTGCATTGTTTTTGAGTTTTAGTTATATCAATTTACTATTACAATCTTTAGATCAGTTTTTCAAGAATTCAGAATTTGATGGAGTGCAAGTTTCCATTGCATTTTGTCATGTACAAGGGTATGGAATTAATATTTAATCAAGAGCACCAAGCCCTCTATGTACTTTAGAGTGACTTTTTGACTCATCACTCCATTGTTTTTGAGTTTTAGTTATATCAATTTACTATTCCAGTCTTTAGATTTCAGTATCTATTATAGTCTATTTTGCTTAGTACTAATTAGATTCTAGAATGATAAATGATGAATTTTAATTTTAAATCAATTTAGAATCTAGAATGATGAATGATGAATTTTATTTTTAAATCAATGTAGATTCGAGAATGGTGAATAATGAATACTGAATATGGATCAGAGTATTTCATTATTGAATCTCGTGGTTTATGGATGAATCATGTATGTATTAGTAAGGATGAATGAGTATGGATCAATGTATTTCATTATTTATTCAATTATGTATGTATCATTCTATTTCTATTTAATGTTCATTATTGAATATGTATTAATAATATATTATTAATATAAAAAGGAAAAAAAATTATATACCCTGACGTCTCCCCGTCCCCCCTAAATTTCCCTAAAATTTGAGGGTACTCCCACACGTCCCCCTTGTGCGTCTCCCCGCACCCGCGTCTCCCCATCCCAGAGTCTTGGTGAAACATTGGTAGATTGAGAGATAATACCCTATTCGGTAGCATTTTAGAACTAAAAGTTTTTGGTAATTTTGCAATCCAACATGACATTCTCAGTTGTTTCAAGTTCATGTTATAGCACACAACATCGATTTATTGCTAACTTTTTATGAAGGACCAATCATCCAAGTACTGATGTCTTAAGAAGACTTTCATATGCCTTGATGCCTCTTGATTTACCTTGTTTCATGATCTTGAACATTCCACTTCTTATTAAGATGATCTACCATTGAGCAAGTTGGTTGAATTTTACCATAGAGATCCTTGATTGAATAATTCTTAATTGTCCTCTTAAGTGTTAGCTTTTGGGGTTACTTTGAGAGTGTTTACAACATTACGCCATGCTTGGGGGTGCTTCATGTTATTTGTAGTGCCTGATGTATGGATGACCCCCTAGTTGTTTCGTGGTGGACATTGCACATGTGGAGGTAGTGTGCTCATGGATTGCTAAACCTTGTATGTATGCTTATGTAGCTTTCTTCCATGGAGTGTTGGAATTTTGAAGGAGGGTTTTGAGTTCTAAATAACATGGGCACAATTGGATTGCTTGCATGGATATTTTTACGGGTTGAGGGAGTGATCTTGTAGGTGGATTTGACTTAGAGGATGGACACAACTTATAAGATTTGTTGGATCCTTGGAGCCCTTCGAGGAGTATTGGAACTTGCTTGTGGAGTGCTGATGCCTTGGAGCCTTGCTTGCTGGTCACATCAACTTGGACCCTAGTGTTTCCTCAACCTTAATGTCATACTCCTAGAGTTTCCTCACGAACCCTAGCATCTTGCTCCATAGAATACTTCTCCAAGGCAATACAAAGATTAGAGTACAATGATACTAATGAATCCAAGAGCTTTGCCCTTCCTTTTGTATATAGTGTAGTTTAAGGAGGTTTAGATGAAATAAGGACATAAGTCCATACAAGTAACCAACAAGGCAACTCCATCCACATTGATTGCTTTATAATACAAGGCTGGATAGTCGAACTAGGGTTTATCCAACCCCCAAAGTAAAATGCCTTCTAGGTATGATCCTCCTTCGGCTTAATGCTTCTTCCTCGAAGATGGTGCACTTTGCAAGAAGTTGTTAGTTCAACGTCCCTTTTCCATAGTGGTGTCAGTCCAACACTCCCTCTTCCACAGTGGTCCTCTATCTAAGGGAACCCATTCAAGGTGCTCCTCTGGTAACTATGTGCTGCATGTCCTCTCATGTGCCAATGCTACTCTCATGTGTGGTATGTGAACAGTAAACTCCAATGCTCCTCCTCAACATATGTGTTTGCATCCATCACAACACTTATTGAAGTTGACAATGATGCTCAAGATCATAGGTCTGAAAATAAAGAAAAAAATGCCATCTATTACTCTATGTAGATCATTTGACATTTAAAGAATAATAATAAGGAAACAGAGCCTAGTTTTCCCATGCTTCATGGGTAAGATACTTTAGGCCATTGCTTGGTTGTAGCAGTCTCTCTCTAATCCAATTCTCCTCTGCTCCATATGAGCTCTTCACTTTTTATTTTATTCCTTTCCAATATTCCCTTGATCTCTGAGGTTGGAAGTAATACCATTTCTTGCATTCTCAAATATTTCACCTTTCCAATCTAGGTGCAGCCTTTCGCTGAGGCCTTTAATGGGAACCCCTTAATTGGAAATTTAACAGCGAGCAAATTTAATATGATTGCAAAAATCTTTTCTATCCCGTGGATATTCATTTTTAAATTGTCCTTGAGCAGCATTCACATCCAATGGTATGAATTATATTTGCAAGCTTTTATATATTCCCTGACAAGGATTTTACTGTTCTATCTTGCAGACATTGCGAGCAATGCCTGTTGTGCACCTTGAAATACCTACTCTCTGCCTTATTGGAGCTCCAAATGTGGGAAAGTCGTCTTTAGTTAGGATTCTTTCAACAGGGAAGCCTGAGGTGTTTATCCTCCAAACCAACAACATAATACTGATAATGTGATGCTATTTTCTAAAACTTCTACACCTTTGGCATTTTATTACGTTATGATGATATGATTACTTACTTTCAACTGTATTATTCAGGTTTGCAATTATCCGTTCACAACTAGAGGGATTCTAATGGGCCACATTACTATAAGCCATAAACGTTTCCAGGTACACAGATAATGGTTTGTGGTCTTAATTGATTTGCATTTTCCCGATGTATAGTCTATATTTCTGAAGAAATATCTTTCGATCTATAACAGGTGACTGATACACCAGGCCTGCTTAGGAGACTTGATGGTATGCTGAAAAATCATATTAATTTTTTATATTTTTTCAGTTGCATAATTTGAACTGCTGCATGCCTCGTTATTGGTTTCTTCTGTAACTCCTTTTTGTCTCATCCTCCTGTTATCAAATACTTTTTATGTCATCTTCTTGTTAACGATCCAGGAGTTTGCTGCATATTTACTTCTATTGGCGCTATTAAAATATGCATTGGATCAATAGTATGTTGTTAAATATTAATTGCATGTGAAGACAAGTTAAGGAGTTTCATCAAATCCATTAAAACAAAACTCATTTTGTCATGTTTAACAGATCCAATACCTGGATATGCGATTAGCATTGTTTAAGCAGCATAAACCTTTGCAAATGAATAATGGTGATATTGACTAATGAGAACTTTGAAATGTTGTCCAACCAATTGATGCAACTAGTCTGTGGTATATGTAGAGGTCCCCAAAGACATAGAGACATAAATAATTTTGAAAATGTTAGGTTTATATAGAGAAAATGAAAGGAGTTTATGTCGCTGTTTTGCTTCACAATTATGTATCCTCAATTTTGATAAGTAACTTATTGTAGCCTTTATGTAGCATATTTTTGTTCTCATTTCATTCACACAAAATTACCCTTGGTACCCTGCCATTTTGAAGTTGAAATATTGTTTAACAGTGGTAAAATAATCTTCAAATACAAGTATCTGTATATTTTGTATGTATTAGTAAAGTAAGTAAATTCATTAATGTCCAACTGATTACCACAAAAGTAGGTCAATGGGACTGAGGAGGAAGAGTACAGTCAGTATGACTACAATGTGAGAGTGCAAGCTCATCTCCTAAAAAAAATGCTAAAAATAGCATATAGAGAGAAAGAAAAAAGTAGTAGTGCTGCCGCGACACATATATAAGATCTTGTTGTATAATCCAAAATACTCAATAGTCTATGACACGATACAAAATAACTATGTTGCCAGCAAATGTGGGTTTGGGGACGGGACGGGGACAGGGACGGGTACAGGTACATCATTTTTTGAAACAGGTGCGTGGGTTCGTAGGGGGTATATTATAATTTATATATCTAATATATAGTATTATAATTTATAAAATTATAAATATATATGAATTTGTATATTTTTCAATTTTAAACAAGAAAACTAAAATATTTATCATTTAAACTTTAAAGATTTAAACATGTACATCATTGAACATTGAACATTCATAATGAAATTTCATAATTTCTAGTTTGATATCAAATGTAAATTGGAGTTTACATATTAACAAAGAATCATGATATATGTTCATTATCATGCTACATTCAAAATTTTCCTTAATGCATCTCCAAACAAGAACTAGGAAATTTTAAAATACTAAAATAAAAATAGATAATAGTGAACAATGGCTTCCTCAAGCCATGTCATCAGCGTCACTCAGATCTTCAGTTAGCATGTTATCTCTCAATAAGGTCATCTGGTTGTATCTCCTCATCCACACAGATAACATCCTTTGTGTATTGGTCCCATCTCTTAAAAGGACCCTCCTTGTACCAAGGGTCTTTTCGAGATATGAGACGAAGTGTGTATGAATGTACACCAAGTTCTCTGTGTTTTTTGAGCCCAACCTATTTCTCTTTACTGAATGGATAAAGGCACAAGTACTCCAATTCCTCTCGCAAGATGAAGAACTAGCTCCCTGGAATATTAGGGGAAACCCATTAAATTAATTAAAAATTTAAAAATAAAAACTAAAAATAACCCCAAAGAACCCGATTTTGGGGTTCCAGGTACCCATCATTAGGGTTCTCCGTACCTGTCAAGACAAAAGAACCCAAATTTGTTTAATGGAGAACCCGGTTCTTATGGGTTCTTCTTAGAAGCACCCGTACTCGAATCTGGTACTTGGGGACGAGAACTCGGGATGGGTTCAAGAACGCCACCCCCGAGTTCGCGAATCCGTGCAACATAGCAAAATAATATTGGCCTACTAAAGGAATGAGTGAGTGAGATGGGAAGGTTTGACAATGTTGATTTTTGTAACTATGATTGGTTTTCATAATATTGATTATTGTAAAGCAAAGAGTCAAAAGAAAACTGTTTTTGAGTCATGTCAATTTGGATTTTAAAAGGAAAAAAAATTGAATTTTTAAAAAGGCAAGATTTTTATCTCCAAAATATGTCATATCCGCCTCCTAGTCAAGTCAGTCCTTCAAAATGTTTAGTTTGGCTCTAGTATAGTCGCACCCTTTCAGCCTCCAAGAAAAGCTATATAAAGACACCAAATCATTCCTCCTCCAAGCCAAGAGAAGCTCGCATCATCTGAGGCACTCACATCTCTCTATTCAAGGATGATTGATATGGTCTGAGGAGAGAGAAGAATTCTTATGGTCTGAAGCATATCTGGGTCAAGCATGCGAGGTCTGAGGCTAGTAAGCAAACTCTATTTGAGGTGAACGAAGGATGAGAAGCATTCTGTGAAGAAGGCTAAAGTTCTGATGAAGAGATCTCTGTAAGAGCATCAAGTTGAAGGACGAATCTCTTCATTAAAAAACTGAAGTCATTGGGCCAATTGCTTGACTTGACTAGGAGGGTGGACCATGGACCAGGTGTGACCTAGTTGTTGACTAAGATGTATCTCTGTTGAATTGGAGAATTTCTCTATTGAAAAGGTTTATGGGTTTTTCTCCATGTCGGTTTTCCCAAGGTAAAATATTGTGTCCTTGTGTTGCTATCTTTTTATGATCTTATGGTCATATTGTTTCATTGTTGAAGTTCTATGTGTAATTATTTTATGATGTACAATAAATGTAAGAAAAGGATCAATCTATGAAGAATCATAAGAAATAATTATCAGTATGGAGAACTCTTTAAAAATCATCAGACGATGGAGCTAGAGATGTAAGGGGCTCTTGAGTCTAATGATTGATGGCGAGGGAGGTGAATTGGGTACTGGTTCACTGTCAAAGTCCCTTGGGGTTATTAGTGGATTTGATTGTATGATCTCGGGTGGGATGTATGAGCAAGGGATACTTCTAAGATCTGAGTTCGAAAAGAAGACACTCTGAATAGGTCTCTAACTTCTTATGTGACTAGGAAGTAGTTGGACATGCTAGGGGTGCCCTACTTTGGCACTCTCTGGAGCTAGTCCCTCTGGTGCCCTGAGAACCTCTGAAATGATGTATGGTTCGATATCGTCGAACTGGTCTCAGTGGTATCTGTTGATCCCCTTGAGGTGAAGGCTAAGAAGAGACCCAAAATCTCACCCTTCTATTGTCTAGAACATTTTGAACCTTTGCCTATTGCTTGTGGCCTTGGTTCAATGAATCCACATGAAAGTATGAGGTGATTGTCTTGGTCATCCTAGAATGGGCCATGGTGTGTAGGTGTTGAGATTTGTTGCTAGAAATGTCTCTAGTGAAGAGTGTTAAGCATCGTTGGTCTTGTTACCTAAAGAAAGTAGAGAGGGAGGCTCCTGAATCTCGATATAGATAGTGATAGCGTCCTCTAATCTCATAGTATGGGGGGCACTTAAAAATGAGGCGTGTCTTTGTCTCTAGCTCTTGCAGGTGACACAATTGGCAAATCCTATCCTGTCGTGGTATATGGTGGTCCGTCTATTCAGAGTCTATGAGAACCAACACAAAATTGTCCCAGGGAAATCCCAAGTGAATACATCCAATGTTGACGAGTGTAAGGGGGGTGAACTACGATGCCATCCTGTAGCTCCAAAAAGTTCTCTAGGTAGGACATCTTCGAGCCTAAGCTTATTGGAGGTGAGGTCCAAGCGACTTGAATGTAAAATATATAGATATCTTCTCTAATGGCCTGGTTCAGTACATGTTGAGTTGGTAAGAGATGGCTCAGTGCATCAAGGGAGAAACTAAATGGGGGAAGGAATTCTGGGGAGATAGTTAGCAATTGGAGAAGTTGAGAAGCCTTTGAGAACCAACCTTGAGCTTGTCTCGATGAGGGAGGATTTGAGCAAGAGCGTTCGATGAGCAAAGAGCAAGATAGGGACACTTCTCTCTCCTAGTGTCTGAGTCTTTGAAAGATTGAACTTTATGAAGGAAAGAAGCCAAGCGAACAATGATCTAGAGGCGAAATGGGTGGACACTAAACTCTGCTTGAATATTGGGCTATGGAATTGTTTTCTTACAACGGATGATGCATTTGAGAAGCAGGCTCTGAACTCTCTCCAGGCTAGCTCAATTTGTTTGCAACAAGCTTGGTCCCCATATTTCGGAGCCATAAAGAACTATGCATCTAATAAGTGCCTCCTTGAGGTGAAGTTTGGATGAAATGTCCTGAAACTGACTCTGAAATCATTGTCTCTCAATGAAGGCTAGGGAATCATATCCTTTACTAAGCGGATGCTAGAGTGCTCGCCACATACCAACGCAAGGCCCTGCGAATTGTACCCCTAAGTAGATGTGAGTGGTGGTGATCTCAATCTCAACGCCTTGATATAAGAAATGTAAGTTTGTAAGAAATTTCTTTGATGCGTTAAACACTAGAACCTTGCTAGGTTGATTGTCAATTGTTGAAGGTCACAAAAGTTGGATACTGCACAGATTTGTCTTTCTAATCCCTCAGAAGAAGAAGCCAACAAGACCAAGTCATCAACGAAAAGGAGGAGCGAAATCAACATTTGGTGTAGAAGACAACCATATTCCTCGTGGGTATGCTCATGTAGGAAAGAATCCAACTCATCAATATAAACCCTGAAAATGGTTAGTGAGAGGGGGCAACCTTGTTTGACTCTAATGGTATATGTGTGTGTTTAATGGTTTTCAATTATTTTCTTTTACTTTAGTTTCTTAATTTTTCTAATTAAATTTAAATTTATTTATTTATTATGTTTAAAAAATATTATTATTTTTTTAATTTATTTTAAAATTTTAAAATTTAGTTTTATTTT
>APFE031669372.1:0-100229 GCA_000404065.3 Pinus taeda | reverse complement strand
CTATCATAACTCAGTTGTCAAACCAATAGTGGGGATAGCCATCACTGGCTACTATTCGCTAATGCAGGTTGACTCATCATTGTTATTCAAAGAAAACCACGTCACCTGTAATTACCCGCTGGTGATCCGTAAGGGGTTAGGCTTTCACTCCTTTTAGATGTCTTTGGGGTTTGGGTCTTTAACTTGTTTCTTTACATCTGAAAAAGATGAGCTCTTAGCCAAGCAGGAGTTTTAGGGCATACTCCAAGCCCTACGCACACAATTTTTTTAACGTAAATTATTAAAAAGATAAAAAAATTTATAATAATAATTAAACAAAATTTATCATTTTTGTCATCACACGTAGATTTATAGTCAACTTTATGGTTTTTATTTTTGATGGTATCAATGGTCAAGGCCTTAAGGTCAATTAAATGGTAATTTTAACCAAAAAATAAAATAAAATTTGGGCCAATTTGAATAACACTTTAAAATAAGCATTTAAAAAAATCACAGGAAGGTAGACAAACTTTAAGAGCCAATTTTTTTAAGGTTTTTCGTAATCATGATATTTGTTCTTTAATGCAATGGTTGAAAAATGTTTGAATTTTAACCATAAAAAAATGGTGATGCTGTATATGTTTGCATTTGAACATGTTTTTTCATGTCTTTCATAATCATGATATTTGTTCTTTAATAACATGATTGAAAAATGTTTGAATTTCAATCCTAAGAAGAAAAAAAGGCAATGTTGCATCACCACTTTTCCAAATCAACATGAAAATCATGATTTGATGCAACCTCTGAAAAAACAAGAACTCAGTTCTTGTTATGGTGGTAACATTGTTTTTGAAGGCTTATGTAGATTAAACTACAATTTAGAGCTACTTTCAAGCAATAAAACAACACTTTATATACAAATCTGCACGTAAAACCCTAGCGATTGCCCTAGCCGGCTAAGAGAAATTTAAGGAAATTTTGTTTATATTAGAGGTGACCACACACTTTTGGACGAGTGCCTTAACCTACAAGGGTTCATGGAGTCTTAATGGAGCAAAATGCCAAGGACGAAGTATGATGGGTTAAGGGGGGATGCTATAGGACATTCACTTCTAAAACTCGATTTATTATCCTTGTGGGGAAAGGAATTAATTATAAGGTTTGCACACAAGGAGTGTCATTATAGGCTATGAAGAGTACAATTTTACATGCAATTATGAAGCAAAGTTTCACCAATGATAAGCATTTAGACATAGAACAATATAAACCCTACTTTAAACATTTAATGCCACAAAATATCAATAATCAACCATAAACTTACAAAATCTTCCACAATATAACTTCTTTCAATCCCAAAATAATGTCTCCAAGCAAATGCCACATTCAATAGCAAGTCGCACTTGTTGAAGATCACATTATGCCCAAGTAGTGAAAAAGGGAGCTAGTTCACACTCTTTTTAGAGAGGTCAAATTACATGTGTGTGATGATGAAATGAGAAATTGGAGGGGGGGGGCGGCGGGGGCAGCGGGGGTTGGGTGAGGTTCTATTTATATGAGCCTTCTTCCACTCACTTTACAAATAAAATGACAAAGAAGCTCTAAAGGCAAGTTCACTTAGTGCTCCACTAGAAAGAGGTTACTAGCCAACCTCATAGCTAAAAAATAAGACAAATATGCCATAAAATCCTGCATGAGTGGGAATAAGAGCTCCAAAAGTATGACATTACCCTCCAAGTGAGCTCAATAAGCTTCAAAATGTGAGATAAGGGCTAATGAGTGCTCCACACTCTGAGAAGTTCCTCAAGGATCATGTGCAAGCCATCTAAAGTCTGTCCATAACAAAACATCATGCCCAAGGTACCCTATGTCATCCTCAAAAGAGGAAAAGGAGTGACATGGCACCAAATATCTCAAGCATTGGGGCTCCAAGGTGATGTACAAGACCTCCCTTGTCATCTCAATGATAATCATCATCATCTAGGCTCTGGATCAAGTGATGCCCATCAAACAATGTCAAGGTTAGCCTTGGGGCACCTTGGTTCCATCGAGCACATCATCAATATCTCCAACATTAAGCATCATGTGTTCAACATTTCAACATCTAGGGGTCCCTCGGGGTGTCAAGCATCAAGTGAAGTCATCAATTATTCTAATGCTCTTCCTGGGTAGGCAATGTTGCACCATCAAAGTCACTATCTCTCTCCCTCTCTATCTCTCTCTTTGCAATAGATAGTATGGCCTCTGTTGCTTTGCTGAGAAGGTTGGGAAATCACCTCAAGAAGCCTCTACTACTATGATATTAACCACCTAACCAAACCTCCTCAAAATCAAGTGTAAACCAACAATCATTTGGTAACTAAAATCATAGATGCATCATAGTGTGTTAGTTTTTGTAGCATCAGATGTGTTCTAGCCATGAAATTTGGTGGAGAGGTGTAATATTCCAAATAGAAAATTTAAAAAGATAATCAAAGACATGCACAAAAATAACAACACAATAAATTTCAGCAAACACCCATGAACAGAAAAATGCTCTAGAACACCAAAATGACCAATTTTATTTTAAGTAAATTGCTGAAGTATAATAAAATTGGAAGGAGTGCACTTGGGCTTTCTCAAGGCAAGCTACAAGTCCCAGGTGATCAATCTCTCAAAGCCCAACTGCTACAATAGTTTGTCCCTCCAGAAATCTACGCTAGACCAGCTTTTCTACACTGCTGGCTGACTTGGCCCCTCAAAACTGCCTAGAAAATTTTGTAAATTTAGGGTTGTCATCCTTGTCAAAAACCAAGAAAAACCTAGAAAGGGTTTGCTCTGGTTTTGACCCTCCAAATTCGACCCCAAATATCTTGGCCCTCCTCAAATACCAAAATGCTCCACCTGTAGCAGAAAATGATGAATTGCTGCTCCAAAATGCTAGCAATCTCCCCACAGTCTCCCTTCAAATAAAATCCTAGCAGCTCAGCCCCCAAATCCTCCAACCGACACCCGAAACAACAATCACCCAAGAAGAACTGTGCAGGCCTATGAGGGATGACACAGTAGCAAGCTTCAACAGTTCGTATAGTAGTGAGGGACTCCCTTTTGCCTCCCAAAATCTCTCTCCTTTGGCTGTAATCTGACTAGGAACACCCCTGTAGCAATAGACTCCAATTTTCGGCACCAATTCTTCCAATGCACTGTGTAGCCTCTTCCTCTGCGTCCGAGCTGAACCAGAATAGCGTGTCTTTGTGTGTTATGTAAAAATTATTTATTATTTTAAATTTTAGGTTTATTATTTAATTTTAGGTTAATTAGACGAAAGGGAACGATCATAAGATCATGCTCTTTCCCCAAAGGGTGCCCATGGCGGTATATAAGCTAGGAACCCCCACTGTAAACAATCATCTTCGGTCAATTAATCAATATATATATATATATATATATATTTCTCTGCGTATCAAGAAGTTTTCACTTCATTGGTATCAGAGGGGTCAAATCCTCTTACCTGTGCTGGTTTCACGCATCAATCCCAAGTCCTTTTTGTGCGTATCATTTCGTTGTCCGACTCCCAACTTGCCCACACGCCCTTCCATCCGCTACCAATCATGATCCCTGCACCTGATTCCACCTCCTGCACCATCACATCTTCTCACCGTGTGTATCACTATATTACGCTCCTCGTTCCGCAGGGTTCCGCAACCTTATTTGCCCTGACCATTCCCCTACCAGTTCATGCCTGTCGTCTGTTGGTGTCGCGCTGTCTCTCGTTTCCAGTCTTCCGTCGTCTGTCAACGACCCTATCCACCTATTCCACAGGTTTCTATTCATCGTGCTGTCCAAATCGGTAGCCATCATTAATCTGCGGTGGTATTCGCTAGTTTTTGAATAGTCAAATGTTCCCATCAGTCAAACGTCACTGTTCGGGGTAGAAATATATATTTATATCATCAAATTATATATAACGATTAATTTATATATATATATATATATATATAATATATATATTATATTACATAACTTTAAATTAATTAAAGTTATATATATAACGTTAATTTAATTAATTTAATTAATTTAATTAATTAAAATTTTAAGCTGGCAAATAAATACACGCCCCCACAAACTCGCTCAATGTCGACAATGACAATGGTTGATTTCCAAAAAAAAATTTGGTTGACACGAAGCATAAGATGAATAACAACAATAATGAGGTCAATAAAAAATTAGATGATTTCTAGATCACGCTTAAGGGGCAAGCTAACGATATCAAAAGGCTTCAGGATACGACAAATCGAATAGAAATAAAGATGGAGCATCAACGTGTCCAATCAGAGGTGAATCAAAAGGAGACCTTAACATTGCTGAAACTTATGTGTAAAGAGATGAATTATACACCTGCACAACTACTACAAGAAGATGAAGAAAATCAAAAGCACAACTCATCAAATTCAACGAAATTAACAGACTCTCAAGAAAAAGCGGAATCCCCAAAAAAATCAGCGACGCCCCACCAAGAAATGAGTAACGCGACTCTTACAAATAAGCAACTTTGGGATACCTTTACCAATCAACACCCCTTTTTTGCTCAACCATTAGCGACATACCAGCAAAGGGAAAAAATCGAGATTCCTAAATTCGATGGAAACGAAAAGAACAATGTTGCATTGATAAATAAAGCAGAAGAATGCTTTGAGATATATAACATCAATGATGATGACAAAAAGCTCACGCACGCATCCATGAAAATGGAAGGGAAAGCATATAATTGGTATATGTGGTGGAGAAAGATAACACATGTCATTAGTTGGAGAAAATTTAAGGATGCATTCTTTAAAAGATTCCAAGGTGTAAAGGAAGAAGAGTTCTTTTCAAAACTCATCAAATTACGACAAAAAGGAAGTGTGGACGAATACACTCAAGAATGGGAGACCTTAGTAACACGAGTGCCTGGGTTATCAGAATCTCGTCTAATTCAATCATACATCTCGGGACTCAAAACCCTTTTACAAGTAGAACTTGAGATACATGACATTACATCAATAGAAGTAGCAAGACGAAAAGCAAAAACAACTGAAAAGAAATTCGAACAAATATTTTGGTCAAAATCGGAAAAAACATATTCAAGATGAAGAATACCCCAGTATGTGGACTCAAATAATACAAGATATGTTCCACCACATCATCGTGAAGATGAAAAATCTAATGTGGAAATGCAAAGGATAAAAGAGGGTAAATGCAAACACTGTGGTGAGAAGTGGGACCCCAAACATAGATGTGCTAAAGGAAAATAACCAAAGAACCTATATAATTGTGAAGCAACCAATGATTCAAACAGTGAAGATTCTGACATAGAAGAAACAAAAGATGCCCCAGAATTCTCACTAGAATTAGATGATAGAAGTATTTGCAAGTGTCACTATCAGCTATGACAGGTATATCACAACCTCAGACCTTAAAGTTAAAAGGACACATAAAGAAGAACAACGTAGTGGTTCTCATCGACTCTGGTAGCACACACAATTTTTTAGATGCAACCGTGGCAAAGAGACTCAATATTTTTTCATTTCCCTTTACCAAACATGAAAGTGATGGTGGTTGATGGTAAGAAGATTGAAAAGGTGGGGAAATGCCATAAAGTCAAATTGCAGATTCAAGACTTTAATTTAGAGTCTCCGTTCTTCACGGTACCGTTAGGAGGAGTAGATGTAGTCTTAAGTATCCAATGGTTACGAACTTTAGGTACTTATGCTGCCAACCATCAAGTACAATTTATAAAATTCAAATGGGGAGGTCAGAAGTACAAATTACATGGATTCCAAGCACCAGAGAATCAAATTGTATCATCTCATATGATGAAGATGATTCGAAAAGGAGCACCCGCTTATGTAGTACAATGTCACCAATTAGAAATGTTATCTACAAATATGACCAGTGAAGAGTCACCAGAGATACAAGATATAATTTAGAAGCATGAAAAAGTATTTCAAGACCTACCTATGAAAATGCCACCTAATAGGGAAATTGAGCATATAATGATATAATAGAAGTCAAGGCAGGGTCAGGCCCCGTCAACATCAAGCCATACCGATATCCACATCACTAAAAAACGGAAATTGAGAGATTAATCCAAGACCTTTTAAAGTGTGGGATCATCTCAAAAAGTAAAAGTCCTTACACTGCTCCAGTGGTATTAGTAAGGAAGAAGGATGGTTCATTCAAGCTATGCATTGATTATAGAGGATTAAACAAAATAACAATCAAAAACAAGTTCCCGATTCCCTTTATCGATGAAATGTTGGATGAGCTACATGGCACAAAGTACTTCTCAAAATTGGACTTAAGATCAGGCTACTATCAAATTAGAATCAGATTGGAAGACATACCAAAAAAAACATTCCCAACACACGAAGATCACTATGAATTTAAAGTAATGCCGTTTGGATTAACCAATGCACTAGCAACGTTTCAAGCAACTATGAACAAATTATTTCGTCCACATCTTAGGAAGTTTGTATTAGTATTCTTTGACGATATTCTAATTTACAGTAAAACTTGGAAAGAGCACTTGCAACATTTGGACAAAGTTCTTACACTACTTAAAGAACATCAATTTTATGCAAAAAAATCCAAATGCACCTTCGGGAAGGAAGAAGTAGAATACCTTGGACACATTATATCCCATGAAGGCGTAAAGGTGGACCCTAATAAAATCAAAGCTATAAAAGAATGGACCAAACCTGTGAATATATCCAAGCTAAGAGGGTTCTTAGGTTTGAAGATTTATTAAAAAATATGCACATATAACTACACCTCTAACAAATCTTTTAAAGAAGAATTTGTTTCTATAGGATGAGGAAGCAGGAAGGTGTTTTGAAAAATTAAAGGAAATTGTGTCTAATGCTCTCGTAATAGCAACACCAGATTTTTCTAAACCATTTATCATTGAGTGTGATGCTTTCGGTTTCGGTATAGGTGCAGTATTAATGCAACAAGAACATCCAATAGCTTTTGAAAGTAGGAAGCTCAACAAAAGAGAACACCTCAAATCCATGTACAACAAAGAAATGCTCGCTATCATGCACACACTACCTAAGTGGAGGCAATATCTTTTGGGAAGTAAGTTTTCCATTCGAATAGACCACAACAGTCTCTAGCATCTCCTTCAACAAAAAACACTTTCCGAGGAACAACAAAAAGGGATTGAAAAAATTGCCACTTTTGACTTGGAAATACTACATAAAAGAGGTAAAGACAATGTAGTAGCAGATGCCCTATCCAGGAAAGATGAAGAACCAACACTACTTGCAATTTTGATTGTTGTTCCTGAGTGGCTTAACGAAATTCAAAGTGAGTATGCCAAGGATCCAGAAATAATGACAATAATCAATAACCTTCCCAACAACTCAAAATTTGAGTGGAAGAATGATATCCTTTGGTACAAGGGAAGAATCCATCTAAATACAAATTCCAAGTTTAAATTTAAGATACTTAAGGAATCACATGACTCACCGTCAGCTAGACATGTAGGATTCTTTAAGACTTACTACAATGCATGTCAATCCTTTTTTTGGAAAGGAATGAGTCGCGATATTTAGAAGTGTGTAGCTGAATGTGACACATGTCAAAGGAATAAAAGTGAGAATAGTATGACACTAGGATTACTCACCCTTTAAACATTCCAAATCAGAAATGGGAAGAAATTTCGATGGAATTTATCAAATGATTACCAGTATTTAAAGGCAAGTACAAGATTTTCGTAGTAGTCAACAAACTCACCAAATATGCTCACTTTATGGCAATAAAGAAATCATACTCAGCAAAAGAAATCGCTGAAATATTTTGCAAAAATATATATAAGTTACACGGTTTTTTGAAAGTCATTATGAGTGATAGAGATGCCAAGTTCAAGGGTAATTTCTGGAAGGAATTGTTCAACCATATAGGAACCTACCTAAATATGAGTTTTGCTTATCACCCTCAAGCAGATGGCCAAATAGAGGTTGTCAATAAATGTTTGGAGGCTTACCTATGTTGCTACGCTATATAAAAAAAAAAAAAAAGAAAAAAAAAAAAGTGGGCTCAATGCTTACATCTTGCTGAGTGGTGGTATAATTCCACTTATCATACGTTAGCAAAAATGACACCATTTCAAGCTTTTATGGGTATGAACCCCCGAAATGGAAAGATCTAGCTGTTGTCTAGACAAATCTACCTGTTGTTAAAGATCAACTAGAAGAAACCCAAAAAATCGTCCAAATATTAAAAGAAAACTTGAATAATGCAAGGAATTGCATGAAGCAACAAGCAGACTGTAACAGAACCGAAAGAGAGTTTGAAGTCGGAGAATGGGTGTTTTTCAAGCTCCAACCATGCAAACAATTATCCTTAAAACAAAAAGGAAAAAAACAAATTGGCACCAAAGTTCTATGGACCTTATCAGATCAACAAAAAGATTAGCCAAGTCGCGTATGGTTTAAGCCTTCCGGAGACAAGTCGTGTTCACAACATATTCCATGTATCCTGCCTTAAAAGGGCACTAGGCAACAATCAATCAACGCAAATAATGCTTCCATCTCTGGATGATGAAGGAAGGGTCATTTTAGAACCAGAAGGTATTTTATCTACTAGAGAAAGAAAGCTTCGACATCGTACAATCAAGGAATATCTGATCAAATTGAAGGACTTACCTGAAAAAGACGCTTCTTGGGAGAATGAATCATCTTGTCAACAACATCCGTTGTTACGTATGCTTTGAGGACAAAGCATTCTTTCGAGAGGAAGACAATGTTATGTAAAAATTATTTATTATTTTAAATTTTAGGTTTATTATTTAATTTTAGATTAATTAGACGAAAGGGCACGATCATAAGAGCATGCCCTTTCCCCAAAGGGTGCCCATAGCAGTGTATAAGCCAGAATCCCCCACTATAAAACAATCATCTTCAGTTAATTAATCATATATATATATATATATATATATATATATATTAATATATATAATATATATATATATATATATAGTATATAGATTAGCCAAGTCGCGTATGGTTTAAGCCTTCCGGAGACAAGTCGTGTTCACAACATATTCCATGTATCCTGCCTTAAAAGGGCACTAGGCAACAATCAATCAACGCAAATAATGCTTCCATCTCTGGATGATGAAGGAAGGGTCATTTTAGAACCAGAAGGTATTTTATCTACTAGAGAAAGAAAGCTTCGACATCGTACAATCAAGGAATATCTGATCAAATGGAAGGACTTACCTAAAAAAGACGCTTCTTGGGAGAATGAATCATTTTGTCAACAACATCAGTTGTTACGTATGCTTTGAGGACAAAGCATTCTTTCGAGAGGAAGACAATGTTATGTAAAAATTATTTATTATTTTAAATTTTAGGTTTATTATTTAATTTTAGATTGATTAGACGAAAGGGCACAACCATAAGAGCATGCCCTTTCCCCAAAGGGTGCCCATGGCAGTGTATAAGCCAGGAATCCCCACTATAAACAATCATCTTCAGTCAATTAATCAGATATATATATATATATATTTCTCTGCGTGTCAAGAAGTTTTCACTTCATTGTGTGATGTCCCTCTTCCAACCTCCAAAGAAAGAGAAAATCCTTACTGGGGTGGCACTCGAAGTCCCCCGAAGAAAGGTTGAGCTTCACTCCTTGGGAAGCTCTTGTGCTAGCAACACTTGTAACTCAACTAAACAACTAGAGTGACAATTAGTTATCAAAATGTCAAAACGCCTTGAATAATGCTTCTCTCCACCTATTTATGCTCGCTGGCCCTTGGTCTCAAGTGGGTCCCTTCTTTGATTTTCGACCTCCTTTGGCAATTTGAACTACTTACTAAGTGGTGCGTATTATTTTTGTGGGTGGGTGGCCCCCACATTCCACTAAAAGCTCTTTGACCTACTTTTCCTATGTTTTGCCTCAAAAATTTGCCTCTAGACCAAAATTAACGAAATTTACAAAATTGGTTCTTTGCCTTAAGAAAATATTTAGGAATGGATATTACAGTCAATTGACACTAGAGGCGATTAATAATTTTTCCACCCTCAAATATTTTAGTCATGGTGTCTAAGTATAAGGGACCATGCACTAAAATATTTTTTACATTAGATATTATAATTAATTGAACCCTCAGGGGGAATACACCTTTGCTATAGACCCTCATGAAATTACTCAATTCTGTGACACAATATGATCTAGTATAGACCAAGTGGTTTGTAATAAAATAATTTAGCCAAATGTGCTTAAATTATTCCCAAACCACTTTTACAAAGATTCAATATAACACTAGGACTCGCCTAAGACCTTGTCAATGAATTCCACCCTAGCTTTGGGGGTTTAAGGTAAAAAAAAACTCTACCGATTATCTATGTTTAAAAACACACATAATTTGGTGAGGTTAAAAAACTTCCTAGGATGAAATCCTTTGCCAAAATCAGAGGCTTACCTAGGTGTTGTTACATAATTAAACGGTCACACTAGCATCCGTTACAATACAACTTGCATAAATTGGGTTTACAATGATAAAACTATGTACACTGATGACTTTGAACTTTGAAAAAATTTCTCCGCATCTTTGCATTTTGCTTCCTTGGACTTGTTGACAAAGTGTGGTCAACATGATGCAAGGGGTGCGTGCACCTGACCCTGGGGGACACGTCCATGGAACACTGGTAAATTGTGGAGCCTTCATAAACTACAATTATAATTTTCCTCCTTTAAATGCCATCTGAAATATGGCTTACAAAATTTATTTTGACCATGAAGAACATGCTAGAAGGCAATAATAATTTATTTGTCAAGTTACAATGAGAATAAATATTTCATGAAGACCGACCATAGCTACATTTTCAACATCGATGACATGATTCATCAACACAAATTTTCAATTTTAAATTTAATTAATTTACTCCCTTATATTTCCTATGTTATTGTGTATTATTGTGTTGTACATCTCATTACAAATTACTCAATGCAAAAAGGTATTAACACATATGAAAATGCAAATATAGAGATTTACCTTAGAGAACACAATGTAGGGAAAACTCAAAAAATCAACAACAATTTCTATTCTGGAATCTGTACTCTCATGGGAGATACATTTATGGCTACACTCTTGAACCAAGATTTCATGTGTTTTGGCTCACACATTGCCATGATTTCATTGAGTGTCATGGTGCACATTCTCCTTTGAGACTTTGTGTGCCTCTTTCATCAAGGTTGTCTTGTTCCATCGCAGGCGGCTCTTCTTCGTTACCCCCTTTGTCCTTTTAGACTGGAAATGTCTTCTCTGCTACTGCATTCCTATAATCTCCCTTATCTAAAACATAATCCGATTTCTTGTTCTGTTTCAACCCTTTCAAGTCATTGTCCTTGTGCCAGAAAACACTATAGTGACTATGAAATCATTACCTTGTTTCCATGCAAGCCTTCAACAGTTACCACGAATCCGTTTTCCAAATTCTGATCTCCTGTTTGTTGGCAACTTGCTTGTCAATGACTCGCCTTGTTGATGACAACACTATCAGTACCTTGGATATTGTTAACTTTGGTGTTGGTCACCCCCCTTGTCAGTACACCACATTGTTGGCATGCTGCCTTGTTGTCTATGGTTTGTGTGTTGACTTCCCTATTGGTGAAATGCTTGTCTACAAATGATTTGTTGTTTTGTTGCCTTGTTGATAAACCTTTTTTTGCTCAACAGCCTATTGGTCACCTCCTTATCAACATCATCCCTTGTAAGTGATCATCTTGTCGATGAAGTCTTGTTCATAACTTCCCTTTTCAATGAAGATCTTGGTGGGAACTTGTGTTGTCAGAGACCCTTCTGCTGGCCAGCCGCTTTTCTACCTGCAAATGAATTGTGTCCCCCTTCTGGAACACTTGGCCATTTCTTTGACACTTTGGCATAGTTATCCAAGTCTGAGTTTCTATACCAACCTTCTTACTAACCATCTTCGGATCACATAGAAGAATGTTTACACAATACATAACTGCCTAATCTACAAAATATATACTAAACTCTAAAACACTAAACTAAGCTGTAGTCTATGACATGTAAACGAAGAAGGAGAATCGATTCTTCTATCTGTTGCTGTTTCCTCTTGACATGAATAATTCTCAAAATCCTAATTAGTGATGAGTGAAATGAGATAATGACAAATGGAATAAGGAAAGACAGAGAATAGGTTATGCAATGCAAAAACTCGCAAATTTTTGCATCACACTAATAATTGACTTCACATTAATTTAAACTCCCATGTTGTGGGAGATTAGGTTATGCAATGCAAAATTTAACTTTGCATCCTTCCTAGATCTGTCTAGATTAAGAGTGTTAATGGAAATTGTGATCATGGAAGAGCTTTCTCGTTTCTTCCAATTAAATGGCCAACACATGGAAGGCTTGAAAGAGATCTTTTCAATGTTAATCAGAGATCTTTGTGAGAGTTCTCAGTCCTTTATCCTTGTCAGTGGGTCTCTCTCCTTTGACAGCCTAAAGGTCAGCAAATACTGTCCCGTTTGGGAGTGGGCTAAAAATGATTTTAAATGCATTGGTTCCCAGCAATTGATTGTACAAGAAATTGTAATTCCCCTCATGGTTCTACCACTCCCAAAGGGTTCTGGTCATCTTCAAAACAACCTAGAGCCTCAGAAAACCTGAACGTACTGGATTGATTGGAAGAAGGAATTTTCTTTTTTGGTAGGTTCTGGCAAGGGCGGTGAGAAAAGGTGTGTTTTGCATAAACTTTAGACAATGGCCACCTTTTGTAGTACTGGCATCTCTTTTCCTTTATTACTTGCATGTGACAGTTTTTGACAAGACTGGTGAGCTACTCTAATAAATGAGAGGGATCAATTAATCTTGGCACCCTTGACCCTTTTTTATTCCCTTTTTCAAAAGTCTTAAGAAACTATCCACGTAAGTTCCACCTCATTTAAAGAAATTTGGCTTGTATAGTGCTTAAGCCATTTTCCTGAAAGTCATCTCATATGTAAACCTCCTGAGAGTTGTATTGTGTTTGAAATTTTATCAAATAAAAAATTATATTAATCACATAATACTTAAATCAATCTTCTTGAAATGCAGAGGACAGAAACAATATGACTAATCAATCTTTTTGAAATGCAGAGGACAGAAACAATATGGAGAAGTTAACAATTGCTGCTCTATCCCACTTACCATCAGCAATAATGTTTGTTCATGACCTTTCTGGTGATTGTGGGACATCTGTTTCAGATCAGGTACATGTGTTTTCTTAGTGTATTTTCTGTAATTTGATACAGATGACGAGTAGAAGCAATGCTTTTCTTCTGTTTGAATTTTATTTGCATGCCATATTTGGAAATTGACACCCTAGTTATATACTGTACATGCTTACTCATCAATTTAGTAGCCAGATTCCATGTCTTATTAGCTATTACATATATTTTATTTCATTTTTTTTTCACTCTGTGTCTTGTGAATGGAATGCAGTTTTTTATTTACAATGAAATAAGGGAAAGATTTGGGGATCGACTATGGATAGATGTTGTTTCCAAAGCTGATTTGTTATCGCAGTCCAGTGGTGCTTATACTGCAGAAGAACATTACAAAGCAACTGGACCAGAGGGTGCCATTCATGTTTCTATCAAGACCAACCAAGGAGTAGATGAGGTGCTTTAATTTTGTACATCCTCCCTCTCCCTCTTGCCTGCCTGTTTGAAACAAACTCACTATGATGTAACACAACTGTTTTTTTGATTAAGACTGCTTGTTTGTTTGTTCTGGATGTGTACAGCTTAAACAGCGAGTCCACAACATTCTTGTTCGTCAGTTACCAGAAAATGAAACTTCCTTTCCCTAATATACTAGCAAGAAATGAGAGGAAAGGTGGGGAGGAGTTGAAGAACAAACAAAAAATGGCATTGGCACAGCCCAATTATCACAACTGTCTAGTTTATCACATCAAATCATGCAGTCTATCAATTTGTAAATTCTTTGTGCATTTCCAGTGCTTGAAATGTCTTGCAATCTTCAAGAAATCAAGACATGAATGTGATATTTCTCCATCTTCATGAGCACGGTAAGTCATTGCTTTAAATGTGGCATGCCCATAGTGATGTCTGCGGATCTGCAAACATCTCACCACCAGCTGCTGATAACTGAATTCTGGCTCATGGTTTTGTGTTGTCATTGGGAATTTAAGACACAAATTCCACATCATATTAAGGATTGTATTCTATACACATTCATCCTTCTCACGATATTATTAGAACTGGCAATTACCCCCGAAGGTGCAAAGGTGTGCCGATAAAAGGGAGTTAGTGTAAGAAGATCATATTGAAAAGAAGAGCTAATTGTTGAAACTTAGTGCTCTAAAAAAACAAGGAGACTCATATTGTATTGCCACCATATAGAAAATGCTGTAGCTAAAAGGCATACTTTAATGTTGTATTTTAATTTTGCATCTCCAATTCAATCTCCAATGCATTTAATAACAAGACGGAGTAGGAGTTGAATAGAAAGAAAGAAATCATTCAAAAATCAACACAGGAAAAAACCATTGGACGATTGGGTCTGAAACTATGAATTCATGCAATCTAAGGAGGAAACAAAATTTCAAACCCTGGATTCACTGTATCTAGAGAAGACTCTGATTTATTGTATCTACAGAAGACCCAAATTATGAAACCATGAGTTCATTCAAAATTATTGAAAATATGAAACGATGTATTCATTTAATCTAGAGAAGGCCCAGAATAGATAAATTAATCCCCTAAAGAGGTTAACGCTTTAACTATTAGAGTAAATTTGAACACATTCATACCACTATGCATTGCTCTGGCAGTGGACGGAGGCCAACGTAAGAGCTATTCATCCAGTCTCTGTGACAATCAAACATTAATAACAGCAACAATTCTTAAACATTCTATTTCAATCAATTTAAGAATATATTTCAGAAATGTGTGGTTTTTGTTCAGATTCGAATGGACTTTCAAGATCTCCAGGTGTGAGACCCCAGTACAGTTAACCGTAAAAATACAATCATGAAGGCTAAACATGTATTTCTTTACAATTCACTCAAATTAACCTGGAATAAATACTGCAGTTTTCCCAAATCTGAAGGAATAGATCCGTTGAGCCCGTTGTTATCCAGTGCTAAAGTGCTCAGATGAGATTGAGTGCAGAAGGATTTCGGTATGGAACTCTGAATCTCGCAGAAGAAAGGCTTAACTCAGGTAATCTAGGAAGAGATCCTAAAAAATATGGTAAAGACTCTTGCACCAAAGGGTGTTTATTAGAAGTTAATATTCATTAAATATAAACTCCATTTGTGTATTGTCAACAATATTAGACTTCGTTTTACACGGATGTTTAAAGTCATGAACCTTCCATACTGCCTTTTTGGGGACATTTTTTATTAAAAATATTAGAGACTGGTTAGTGTGATGTGATCTGGAAACGGGTAAGCTGTAGTATAAATCAAGTATTGATTGTTGTCTCATCTTTCTTTTTGTGTACGTGATGATATAAGTGGTTGGGCAAGTTCTGTATGTCCGAATCCTATATAACAATTTATTTATTTTGTAAAATGTGAGTCTATACTTTCGATTTTTATTTTATTTCAAGGCAAACGACAGGTAGTAATTATAGAATCTTCCGTTAGTACGAGTCTATATAGTCAGTTAGTCTTTTATTTTTAATTTTATTTTAAGGCAAATAATACGTAATAATTACAGAATCTTCAGTTAATACGAGTCAATTTAGTCAATTAGCATGTACGACAGCATCATGTGTTAATAATTTTGAATAGAAATAAAATCCTAACAAATGTCTGTTAATCATTTTAAATAGAAGTAAAGCCTGCGCTAACTGAATAATAAGAACTTGAAATGATGATTTCAGTCTTAAATAAGACGGCATGTGGTAATAGATAGAAGAAAATGTGGTAATTGAGTTACACACTGACTTATTCACAGAGGGCTGAAAATAACCAGCTTGTCAATGGGCCATAAATGCATGGGCTGTATATGCTTATAGTTGGTTTTTGGCAGGTCAGTGATCCAACAGCGGGCATATACAGCCCCGTGCATTTAAGACCCATGAGCAGACTGGTTATTTGTTGCCCTTTAAGGCCATGGGTGTGCTGTTATTTATTGCCATTCCCGGAGTAATTCTGAAAAAGCCGAATATTATTGGCAAAGCGATCACTAGTTTGTTTCATTCCACATCCATTTCTAATGGCTATAGTCATCTGAAAAGCTTATAAAGGATTACTAGTTTGTTTCATTCCACATCCATTTCTAATGGCGATAATCATCTATTTTCAGAATAAGTTCTATAAATAGGTTGCTAAATAATAAGTTTTCAGCTAGGTTTCCATGAAAAAGCACAGCTTCTAATCCAAACATCATGTTTCATCACTCCATGATTTTTCTTTGATCTCTCTGCATATCTCTTCACTTTCTCATTTTTTCTTTGTATATTTTGGAGGATTTCTTCTCCAAGAATTTCAAAATCATTGTCGGCTATGGCAAATTAACATCAGGTCGTAAAAGATTTGTCCAAAATACCACTTAGCAGAAACTCATTTTGTTCAGGTTATCTAGAATAAAGGAGCATCTAGAAATGCTGCATGCAATGTGTATAAGTTTGCATTCAATGCCTGAGTGTCTGTAGATTTCATAGAACCCACAAATGTAACATTATTTGGGAACCGTCATCCACATAATGTTCCATACCCGTCTTTCCACCAAGCTGTATAGCATTAGGTCTCCAACATCCAAAGTTAAAGTACTCTTGGGGCCTTCTCCAAAATCAGGCACCTCAAATTTAAACCCTTTGCTTGACTAGAAACAACTGGAACCATCCAACAACGCTTTGCGGTTGCTATTGTATGTGCTTGTGTCGCTGACAAAGTTAGCCAGGTAAGTAGTGGACCAGTTGCTCATTATGTCTGATGACACATAAATTGCTAGACCACAGCTAATCTCAGGCAAAACATGGGGATGATTATACTGAGTCGCTGCCTGTACGATTGCTCGAGCCTGACGAGCCGGCTTGCTTCTCTTGAACACACGAACCTACAAAATCTTCATCACAAGTATAGCAATAGCTCCACTGTGAAACTCAGCACAGGAAACTTTCCTAGCTGTTCCGTTTGTCTCATTAGCTTACAGGGAGCAAGAATATGCTTGGAAGCTTACGTATATCACCCAAAACAAACCCCATATGTTAGATAGCCTCAAAAAACGTACCAGTGCAGTGCTGCTTCTCCTTTAGTCCTGATCACAAAAGGGCCTTAAGTAACCCCTCTTAGTGCCTTTAAGGTTTCGACCACCAGATAACTTATAAATCGGAATAACGCCCTTTATTATAACAAACCTTTTTGTGCTGAAGATCTATTTTCACTTATTTTCGAAGGAAAATGAAATATATACTCTAATCTGAAATAATTTGTTTTTGTGGACAATGTATAGCTGAGAAGCCACAGAGAATATTTGGTAGATGTCTGAATAAATGATGAGGATAATCGAGGACAATAGGGCGCTGATGAATGGATTCACGAAGACATATGCGGTAAAACATATTTAATCATTATGGTTGAATCAATCATGACAAGAATCTTGGTATAGTTATATAATTAAATTAAAAATGGTTTTTTAAAATTCTAAATTAATGTTATTTTAATTATTATATATAATATATATAATATATATATATATATATATATATAAAAGATAAGATGATAATTATAATTATGTTTGTCTAATGACTATAAAGTATGTCAAAGAGACTGTTGAGTACAATGTTGTATATATAAAGCGGGAGAACCAAACAGTCTCCTATAAAAGATACATTGCATAACATAAATCAAAGATACAATGCATGAGGTAAATCAACATTTGGCCTTAGCAGAGAAGATCCAGGAGCTAATAGGTCTGAGGATCAGACCCATCTCTCCTAACATCTGAGGGTGAATGAATAACATTGAAGAAACTCAACAAACTTTGTTGGCCTGATGAAGAGTTGATGGCAAGTGCAGATTGTCCACTAAATTGTATCCCGGGGGGGTTCACACGCCGCTGAACGCTGGAGGACCTAGTCTGTCTCCCAGGAATGGATCTAAGATGAAACTGCTACTGAGATCTTGTGTGGCGAGGTGAGGCCCCACAGATTCTCACTGATCTGGAGTCTGGATGCGTACTGGTATCAATCAATCTCTTGGTGCCCCTGTCTGAAGGTAGTACCCCGAAAAATGTCGTGACCCTCTGTGTGGGGTCTGGTCCAATGGGAGGCTGAAGAATATGCGTTCGGAACCTAAGAGCCTCCTGCATAAATAGGGCCAAATATCTCTGATCGAGGTACCTGAAAAAGTTGGCGAGGGTTCGAGAATCTCTGAACAAGCAATGAAACCTTCCTCTAATCTCGTAGTCAACAGGGCATCTAAGGATGAAGTGCACCTCGGTCCCCACTTCCTGTAAATGACATACCTGGCAGACTCTGTTTAGTCTATCCATTTGGTGGTCTGTCTCTACCCGAAGTCTATGAGAACCTACTCTAAACTAGCCTAGAGGAATGCGAAGAGCATTCATCTAGTGGTGAATCGTATACTGGGGTCGAACAATGAGCTCGTCTCTCAACTCCAAGAAGTGCTCAACGTAGAAGGCCATCTTTGGGCCCAACCCTCCTGGAGGATTGACCCAGGTGACCTTGACAAACTACCTATAGATGTCGTCCCTGATGATCTTGTTTAGCTCCTGTCTAGTAGGTAAAAGGTGACCAGGAGCATCTAAGGAATATTGGAAAGGAGGGAGATGTTCCAATTGAATTCCCACTAACTCTAAGAGGTTTGAAAATCTTGTAAACCAACATCTGGCTCGGCCTGAGGGAGTAGAACGGGCAATAGTCTGAGAAGAGCAATATGCCAAGTAAGGATAACAGTCCCTACTCTTTATCGAGTTTTCCAAGTCCTGGAGACGATGCAAGAATGAAACCAATCTGAAGACCGTCTCAAGCCGAAAGGGCTGAGCTCCAAACTCTGCAAGGATGATGTGTTGTGGCACTGTCAGTTTGCACCTAATAATGCGGCGGAGAAGAAGAATCTGGACTCTCTCAACTGAAGCCCAGTCTGACTCAAGTAAAGACGGTCCCCAAATGTCTGAGCCATATAGAACAGTGGGACGAATCCAAGTGTCCATGAGGCTCATCTTGGACGAGATGTCCTAGAAGTGATGTCGAAAGCACTGTCTGTCGAGAAGGGCTAAGGATCCATATCCTTTGTTGATCCGAGGCTGAAGCGTTGGTCGCAAACTGAAGTGAGGACCTAAGAATTGCACCCCCAAGTAAGTATACGTGTTGGTGATCTCAATCTCCTCTCCTCTGAATAGAAAGTGAAGGTCTGAGGTTTTCTTCACCCCATTGAAGATCATAACCTTGGTTTTACCCAGGTTGACCGTTAACTGTCGATGGTCACAAAATAGAGCTAAGGCATCCAGCTATCTCTGTAATCCTTCTGGGGATGAGGAGAGGAGGACCACGTCGTCAACAAAGAGTAGAATATATATTAGAACCTAGTGAAGGAGGCAGTCATCAGTGTCCTGGATATGCTAGTGTAGAAATGCTTCCAACTCATTAATATAGATCCCAAACAGGGTAGGGCATAGTGGACAACCTTGTTTAACCCCAATAGTGCTTCGAATGAAATCAGACATCCCATGGGCTACGTGAAGATGACCAAGAACAGACTCATATAGGTGCATAATAGCGGTCAATAGGGTTGCAGAGATGCCAATATCTCTGAGTCTTTGGAGCAAGGCCTCCCTCGGAACCGAGTCAAAATCTTTCCAAAAATCTACAAAACAACAGTAGACTTTCGAAGAGCGGTGTCGTGCCTCCTCAATCACAACGCGAAGGGTAAAGATGTGGTCAATGGTCTGATGATCCGGTAAAAAACTTGCCTGTCCCCTAGCTCTGAGTTGTCTCTACTCAAGGTCACTGGAGAGCTTTAGAACAATAGCATACAACTTCGAGAACGTGTGACCCACCATGATCATTTTGTAGTTATTGGGATTTGAGCTAGAACTTGATTTGTGGATTGTATGGATGATGTGGTGTGCCCGTGTCAGTGGAAAACCTTCACGGACTACATGGTTGAAGAGATCAACCAAGTAGCTAACCAAAGCACAGAAACCGTGCTTAAAGAACTTTGCCTGGTAGCCTTCCTCATCGGCTGCTTTGCTGTTGTTCATCACCCAAATGGCCTCTCTAATATCTTTGTCTGAGAATAGATAATAGGAAGAGGGTGGGGAAGTAACATGAATTTGGGCTTGCCCGGGAATATCATAAAGGTTGGGAGTTGAGAGAACATGGATGTAGGGTCGAGGTCAGGTGGAAGAGGGGAGTGTCGAGGAAGGATGGTATGCCAGAATTGTTTAGGGGAGTGGACAAGGAGAGCAGAAAGTTCTCGTTTTCTATGGGAGACAAAGAGTTGTTTCTCATGATGAAGGAGATGACGATAAGAAGCTTTGAGGTCAGAGTAGAAGGGTTGAGAGTGGGTGAAAGCATATCGAAGTTCTCAATGTAGAGTCTTGCATTGATCATTGTACCATTTGTTCATGGGGCAAGATCCAACTTTACGGGAGATGGAAGTGGAATGAGTGGAGTGGGGGAAGGATTTGAGTGTTGCTTCCCAAATGGCAGTTGAAAGACAGGTGTATTTAGTGGAAGCAGAATCAAGCAAGGAGAATTGGGTTTTCGATGGGAGCATCTTGCGTATGGTAGAGGAGAAAATGTCAGGGTCTCCTTCGTCAAATCGGAAGGTAGTTCAAGGTGGCCCCGAGGGGAGGGTCAAACCGGAGAGAGAAGGAAAGAAGTGCATGATCGGGAAGGGGATTGGGGAAGACTGAGAAACGGTGAATAAAAGGGAGCAAGTTATGGCTAGCGAGTACATAATCAACTACACTCACACCCCTGCCATATGGTCAACAAGTGAAAAAGTGAGAGTTTGGGAAACATGGGAGACTATTAAGAATGAACAACTCCTGAGATTCCCCCAACTGCAATAGATGTTTCCCATAAACTGTAATGGGCCCTAAGGCATCATCTGACATAAGGTGAAGCCCTATTGAATTTGAAACTATCCTCTAGGTACAAAATACATCCTCTGATCAGCCGTGGAGAGGGATCTATAGATCTCTAGTGCAAGCATTGAAGTCACTTAGGAGGATGACTTCCCCAACAACACAGTACTGAGTGATGCCGGTGTACAAGTCTATAAAGGGATCCCCATATGAGCCATTATGACAGCAAATGGTGAAGAGGCTGGCGGGAAGTAACTAACTGCAATGTAGATGTTTCTCAGAGGAGAGACTTGGACACTAATTCGAATCCACATAAATATGGAAAATTCATCTTCGGCTACCAAAGATACCTTGTTCTAGAGTGAGTCGCTAGCCAAACAAGCAACTCCACCTGATCCTCTAACCCCTCCTGAGCTCCTGAACTCCTCATCTCCTGCTTGCAAACTGAGATCCAATGGTAACCTGCAATATCTGGGAGGGGTCAAACAAGGCTTGCATGAGTCTCGGTGACGAAAAGGATGTCTATTGATTTGAGAGCATCATACAAGAGTCTCGGTGATGACGAAAAAGATCCATTTCCATTCCAACGGATAGAAATGTATGTACCCTGTTGCCTCCCCAAGTGGGCCTGTCATTTGGAACCTCCAATTCAGGGTTTCCAACTAGGTGGGAAGGAGTCCTGAATGACTGCTCGGAGATTCCTAATAACCGCCCATTTGCCTTCTTGTCGTGCTGCCATAACTTGTTCTCTAGATTGTTTAAATTCCACAACCTGTGCTCGAGTGAGGTCCTTGTCCAAGAAAATCTTGTTGGGAAGAGAAAACAACTTCCGCTTAGCCTTGAGGGCATAGAGTCGATCTCCTGAGGAAGAGAGTGGAGTTGTAGCCCAACCAGGCTTTGTCCAAAGCTATATCGGGGAGATTAAGGGTGTCCCAAAGGAACCTATCCCCCACCTCCATAGGATCCGGGGAGGGGTGGGGTAAGGGAAGACCTCTCACCTAGAGATTCAATTCTCTTGCTAGTTTGTTGCGTTCTTCCCCAAGTTTTGCTTGCATCACCTCCTCAACTGTTGTAAGAGGGTTGGGAGTTTTGTCCTTCCCTCGAACCACCTGTACCCAAGAATTGATGTGTGTCTCCATTTCTTGTTTGAAGGTGGCTTGTTGGGATCATATTTCTTCTTGCTTGCTTTCGAAGTCAAGAATTTTTGCATGCAGTGCACCATTTGGAGGATGGATAATTTCTTGCTCTTTAGTTTCATGTAACATATTCTTAAGGGATAAATTATCCCCCTCCACCTTTGAAACTCTGGCAAAGAGGGTGTGTATTTCTGAATGGAGCTGCTTGTTTTCAGTTTCGAGAAATTCCATTTTCCACACCATTTGTTTTTCCAAGGCTGTCCAGAATGAGAAATCGGACTCCCGGATGACTACCACTTGCTCTTGCTGGTTTTCAACAGCTAATAATTCAACGAGGCTAAATATGTCATCTTGGTACAATTCGTCTTGTTGCACGAATCCAATCCCTGGATTTGGAGCCCATTCTTTTGTCTCTATCTGTTCATCAAAGGATTTAGAGAAAACCTGTCTACCACCATCTTGGTATTAGAGTCACTGTCAAATTTAAATTTAGTGGGCAGATTTGGTCAAACAGTTGACGTGCATCCTCAAGATGCCTGTTCTATTTTAGTAATTTGCTTCTCACTGCTGCTCATTGCTGAGAGTAAGATAATAATAGAATTATGGGGGGAACACCTTTGTTTCCGGATCTTGGCAAGCACTGCAGCCAAAAATTCTGCAATCAACTAGATTTCCTGCCTCCCCACTACGACGGCTGTGACAAATTCTTTTGCATGGAGCACAGGTCATACAAAGATCACAAGTGCCCTAACGCCAATATGCATGATTGTGTGGTTCAAATCTGTCATGCTTGTTCCTCTTCTGTACTCCAAGTATTCAACGAGGATCCATCACTCACCCTCTGCAAACACACTGAATCAGGCAACTGTAATCGCGAAAAGATTTCTTTAAAGGGTTTGGCATTCGAATCCACAAAAAGACATTCAGTTTTCAAAAACACTCAAAACATAAATAATATAAAGGAAGTGTGCATAACCTTTATGATTTTGGGAGGCAAATTACTGTTCGACATAGTTGCAAGGTAGATGAAAGAAAGCCCTTCAAGAGAGAGAATCGATTTGAATCTTATAATAGATAACATATAAATGATGAGTTTAAGTTGTTTAATTTGTAAAGCTAAAGTGCTTTAGGGTTTTTTCACGACATTGAATCTATTTATGCTGCATTCAAAACTGCATCATTTTAAAGAACAAAAAAATCACAATCTCTCTAAAAATTGTATTATCAGATTCATACCAAAAGCCATTTTCTATTGCTTAGACTATGCCTATAACACAATTCTTAATCATGGAGATTCACTCACTTTGTCATGGGTTTCTGCCAAAAGTCATATTTTCTATTACTTACACTGCACCTATAACACAAAGATTCACTCACTTTGTCATGGGGAATTTTTATCTGTAAATGGTTGGTCAATGTTGATATGTATCAAAACAATTATCTCATAATATATCTTACATTGCCAGGAATTAAAAAATAAAAAACTTTATTTTAAATTATTATTGTTAATAATTATAATAAGAATTAATATGAGTTAAAATATATACATTTAAAATAACATATAACAAGATTCTTAACCATCAATATTCACGTCCATTTTACTATGGATATTTTAAACCTGGAAATATGTTTTGTTACATTATTGGTATAGATTGTTACAATACTAGTATAGATCTATCTTTAGCATGGATCTAGCATGTGCAGAGGGATCAAATTTGTTTAGGTGCAAGCCTCTTTTAGAGTGCAAAATTTGAAAAAAATTGCATCCCTCTCATTCCTTCATAGATTAGATTGTTACAATATTGGTATAGATCTATCTTTAGCATGGATCTAGCATGTGGAGGGATCAAATTTGTTTAAGTGCAAGCCTCTTTTAAAGTGCAAAATTTGAAAAAAATTGCATCCCTTTCATTCCTTCATAGATTCCAGTGAATCTAATGAATCTGGAGTGGTTCTCTCTCTATAAATATACAAATAATGTATTTTTTTCATTGTTTAAATATATCACTATATAGAGTACATAATTTAAACTTGGAAATCCAAAAAAAAATCTTTGTTGAATTTTTGGGGAAATTGACAAAAACAAATATACCTAAAAAATGACCAAAATGTAAAATAGTGAAACTATTTCAAACCTTTTAAGTATAAAAACTTATTTTGTTCGATTACTTTATCTGATATATACATACTTTTTTTTCAGACAATATATAATATACACAGTCCACATTAAATATTTTACATAACATATGCATTGAGACATTTTATCTATAGATTACATTTCTCACATCAAAATAGTTTTTTTTGTTATTAATATATTTTTAAGTATAAGTTAATATTGCTTAATCCAACATATTAAAATATTTTATTAATAATCTACAATTTTTTTTTATTATGAATATTTATAATATCACATTAATTAATACTAGAATTAAATGAATTACACATTTCTTTTATTTTATTAGAAGTTATATATATAGTATATAATATATATATATATATATATATATATATATATATATATAAAGCTTAGTTGTTTTGACATTGAATGTTTTTATTTTATACAATATTAAACTAGTTTGTTTTAACATTTTCTTTCTATATATAGATATATATGAAGTTCATACCATTAATAGCAACCTTCAAATAATTTATTTCTTGTATTGAAATATTGTTGAAAAGTATAAGTTTTAAACATCTTACTCTTTCTATTACTTTGACTATTTTTAAAGTTGATATAAATTACGTAATGTGGACATTGGAATATTTTATCTCTGGTTGAGAGTGAGTGAAATACTTTTACCACATTGAGTCGTAATATCCACAACAAATAGAGTGAACCATAGTAAGATTGAGATTATTGATGTTTGATAATATTTATAATTAAACTAACTAAACATGCATATTCATTTTTGTTTTTATTTATAATTGACATTCCTTTTCTATTTATAGAATATTTTATTTTTATTTTAAGAGGACTCTTGGTCAACTCCACGTGAGCATAAAATCACTCATTGGCCTCATACCTCGATGCAACCATGGGCTAATACCATGACTTATTAATACCACAACTCCAAAAAGCGAAAATTCATGTGAGACATGTTCATATGACATTTTTTTTTAAATAACCAATTTGATTAAAAAATGTCAAAATGACATAACCAGTTTTGAGATAATCTCAACCTTTGATACATGACTATTACTGAGAATATGTGATATTCCTTTTTTTTTCAATATGGTCAAAATGGATGAAATCTTTCCCATGGTATTCACTATGGTATTTTCCCATGGCATTTTTCTTTGTTTTTCAAGGGAAAACAATAAAATAAGGTTTCTAGAGAGTCCATTTAAAGGGGATAGGAGATAAGCATTGGGACCATCTTGAGTTTTCTATCTATTTGGTCTTTGTTGAGAACTTGGCAAGGCTAGTTCTAGTTTGATTCCAGGGACGAAAACCTCGTAGGTGTAAGTTGTCCTGTGGATCCATCCAAGGTCCATGATTGTGCTTCAATGTTTTGATTTCTCATTTAATTGGTAGCCTTGCATGCCATTGGCAAAGGATTTCTATGTTAATCAATCTAGCATGTATTATTTGCAGTGATTAATTAAATAAGTGGCTGCATTGTTCTTTTCTAGATCCCTTCTATGTTTAGTGTTTTGTTGAAAGTATTTTATTAGAACACTTAAATGTGTCAAATCTGTTGATTAATTCATTGTCAAGGATCTTACAGTGGTATCAGAGTTGTGAATCTTGCCAGCCTGAGGATTTTATTGGAAAATTCCAAATTATCTACAGGGTTATTTGGAGGTTTCATGCAGGGAACTTTGGTGGGATTTATTCTCACCCTAGTCGACATTTCCATCTTTGATTGTATTTCATATCACCCTAGTTGGTTTTCTTTTTTCGGTTGATTGAAAGGAGAATTTTCTGCATTGGTTTGAGAATTATTATTTTATTGCAAACGAAAGGGCAAATGTTAGTTTGCCAAATCATTTATTGATTTTTTTTCTTCATATTGGATCCACGTTTGCTCTACCAAATTTGTCCATTCGAGTTTACGGGGCCAAAATGGAACCCTTATCAGATTTAGGCAAGGCCTGAGTGGCCATTTAGTTATTTCTGCCATTGTCAAGACCAATGTCTTCTACTTATTGCAATAAATAAAATGAAGGGCCTTCATTCAGTAGATCTGTTGCATCACTAACCAAGGTCGATCCATTGTTTGGTGTAAAAAAAAATTTGAAAGCTTTGCACAAAACACAGAGCCAATGGTTTTCCAAGAAATAATACTACCATGAATTCTTCGGGTTAGCAGAAGACCAAGGAATCATTCTCCTTCAAGCTTAGAGGTTGAGATTACCTGCTTAGAGGTTGAGATTATCTCACTGTTGCCTCCATTAGATTATCTGTCTGAACATTGGGCCAAATTCATGATTAACTAGAGGGTTGTCATTTTAACAAGTGATTGTGTTCAAATCATTATTATTATTGTCGTTGGAGAATATTGATATTGCAAGGGTTTATCAGGAGGATTATTCAAATATTTATTATTTGTTGAAGGAAATCTCTACCAAATATTATTTATTACCAACCTTTGTTGCAGGAGATCGATTTTGAGGCTTTAATTATTTGCAGGAGAATTTCTTCTACACCATTTATTGTTGCATTGGTTACTATTTTCTCTGCGATTATTTGTAGGGGTTCAATGTCCTTATGGAGGCTAAAGATTTATCATTTATTTTCTCAAACGCTTATCCAATCCTACATTCTCTTTCATAGTGCCTTCACTAGACTTATGATTATTAGTCTTGGTCTAGTGCATGACACATGGAGAATATGATGTCTTAACATCACTCCCTCAACCAAAGAGGAGATCCTCATTCCCTCTTGATTAGGGAATAGATCCTTGCTCCTTCTCAAGCATTATAAGGAGACTTATTACTCCCTTTCAAACATAGAGGAGATTCCTTACTTCCTTTCAATCAGGAAGTTGTAACCACGTGCCTTTATCAATACTTCAACTACTAGTTCTTTATGGAGATCTTCAAGTAGTAGTTGCATGGGTCCTCCTTCCCTTGGCATCTCATCATTTTGAGCTTTTGTAATGGAGCCAAAATTCCTTTAGTATATGATAGGGTTCAGGCCATCAACGTTTCCTATCACTTTCCTCTAGTCATCATCAACAAAGGCACTTCATTGAGCCAATCAAAGTAGAGATAGACATAGCTCTTTCTATTCATGAAACCGATCTTCATTATCATTGAATAAACATCAAGTTATCCTTTTGTATGGCTACCTTTCAATCCCAAGGTCATGTAGACATCTTGACCACATAATCCTCCCAGGATTAGCAAAATAATCTACTCAACCCATGTATTCATTGAATTGATTTAAAAAATAAATAGTTGTAGATACAGTTGCCTCAACTGACATTATGCATTTCTGCAACATTCTTCCAGGTAGCAAAAACATATACCAACTAGATAACCAATACCAAAACATTAATACCATAATTACCTCAACATTATGTATTTTTTTCAAATGCTAATTGTTCTTTTTGAGATCAACGGCATTTTGCATGGTCTATCTCCATGTGTTAAGAAGTGCATCAAGAAAGTTTCAATTTGACTTTTCCTTGGTCAAATTCAAAAAAATTGAATTTCTACATCAACAAATAACTTGGATGCAGTTAACTTGTATGACATGGATTTTGTCACTCAGTTAGCTTAGTAAATTTAAGTTAAAGGGTTTGGAGTTTAGTTAAACATGTGTGATTGCTAATTTGTAGAAAAAACTCAATAATTTCAAGTTGTTTTCAATTAAACTAGTTCTAATTGTTGATAGAACTAGTGGAAGGTTAATTGTGCAGTGAGACAACAATCTAACTCAGTGTTCATCTAATGAGCTAATCAATCAACCAAAAATAGCTAGTGCATGCAGATAATTTGAGTTCCCTAGCTGTGGTGGATATTCTAAGGAAGTGTAACATCAATTGTAGACTTTTTTGGAGTGTATAGGTGTTACATGTAGTTAGATGATCAACCTTGGGAATTGTGAAATCAATTGGAAGAAAAGTCCTAAATAAGAGGGGCATAATTCCTCAAGAATTCCACAAGGAAATAGGGACTCAAGCTGAGGCAAAATTGACTAAGTTTGGCTCAGAACTTCTCATTGAACAAAGAGATAGGTTATTCACTTACAGGTTGTGCTCAAAGCGAGAAATAAATTGTAATACATCTCTATTCATCAGAATTAATGCAAGTAGGCTTAAGGGATTTTTAGCAGTTTCTTTCCCCTAGAAAAATACTATTCATGTGTGCCATTTCTTATTTCATATCTGGTATTGTTGTTCTAAATTGTGAAATAATGTCTACAAAATAATAGAGTAGAATTATGTCTCTTTATTTAGATTAAAATTTCTTGAGCAATTGCAATTCTATCATCATATTTTCTACATGGTGTTAGAGCTGGATTCACATTAGAATAGGAATTTTGAAGTTGTTTCTTAGGATATTCAAATTTTCAGCTTCAGTGTAAGAGGATTTCTTCAAAGTTGGGAAGATGACCTTCAACGGGCTATGATTGAAGTGTGCCTTGGAAGGCAACTTGAATTGAATTACATGGAAGGATCACATGGATGTGGTGCTTGATGACAACGGATTACTAGAATATGTCAAGGCGGGAATTGCAAAACCCGAATCAACTGGTGCATAAAGCCTAGCCCAATGGAAGAAATATGTAGTCAAGGTGAGGAAAATAATATTGGAGAGAGTGCAAGACCACATTGTCTCAAATTTCCATGGGAAAGAAACTTTTTCGCAATGTGGAAGGCACTAACAGAGTTGTTCGAGAATATCGTGATCATAGAAAATGGGCCCTCAAAGAAAAACTTCGAAAAATTAAAATGGAGAAAAACAATACTATTTTGCAATATCTTACCAAATTTACACAAGTTTGGGATGAGCTTGGAGGGGTTGGTGTGACTGTTGTAGAAGAGGACCTGGTGAGCCTAGCTCTTCTAGGCATTCCAAAATCATGGCATAATTAGCAGGACTCTATAAATGGAAGGTAAAATTTATCGAAGTGGGAAAGATTGTGGTCCGACTTGGCACAAGAAGAGTTCAAGAGAAATAACTAAGATGGAACTTCATCTAAAGCAGAGGATGAATAAAATTTTGCATTGGATGGAAAGGGCAAGAAGGAAAAAGGGAAAAAAGTCTTTAACCAAATCATAATCTAGCCAAGGGGGAAGAAGAAAGACTTGTCTGAAATAAAATACTTTAATTGTCATGAATTCGAGCACTATGCTGCAAAGTGTCCACACAAAAAGTGTAGCAAGAAGAAATCAAGAGGAGCAGTAGGTGAGGAATCGGCTTTAACAGTTCAAGTTAGATTTCACCCTGATCACATGCACAGCCAACACTATGATGGGGAGTGTGTGGTAATTGGATTCTGGTGCCTCGTTCCACATGATAAGGTGTACAAAGTTTTTCAGTGACTGCATGGATGAGAACAATGTAACAACCCTAGTAAAAACTCCATGTAAATATAAAAATATAAGACCACAGTCATGGGACACGTATTCCAAACTAAATGGTGGGAAAAACATCATAATGTGTGTGTTCATTTGGTTTATTATAGCTAAGGAAATTGGAAAAGGCATTTGAAAAGGCAAAATGACATTTTTGGCGCATTTATTTATGAAAATAAAAGAAATTAGGAGAAAAGGAAGGTGAAAGGTTGCAGGTTGCATGTGAGGAGGAAAATGAAGGAAAAGAATGGAAAATGAAGAAAATAGAGGCCTCATTAATAAAAAGGCTTATGATGATAAGTTGGCAAGATTTTCCTCACGGCTTGGTCAGTGTAACCTTTTGTCAGTTCAGTTGTGAAGCTTTCTCATTATTCTATCTCTCTCTCACTCTTGGACACTTAGAGTTTTCCTAGAGCACTTTGGCATTGGATCAAGAAAGGCAAAGAAGGAAAGAGGAAGGAAGGACAAAGAAAGGAAGAGCAAGATTAAGCAACTACATCAAGATTATTTGCAGGGATTGATTTGCATGTGTGATTTCCTTGCTAGATTTGGCATGCATGGTATTGCATGTGGTTCCTTGTTGTCATGGCATGGGTTTTGCCAAGTGTGACAGTGTTTTTCAGCCTAGCCTTTCCATTTCCAGATAGCCATGGTGTGATGGTGTTCTCATGTTTTGGTTGAGTTGGATTTCTGAATGGATTCGAAGTTGAGTGAGGTGGATCTCTGAACAAAAGAACGCATGGCCTAGTAACCCTTGAACCAGATTGTGGGTTGCGATAAAGTCAGATTTTGTGTTGCCTTGGTGGGTCTAGGAATCCTCGATCGGTGAATGGCAGGATGTATGGTAAATCCTAGAGTTGGGTGTTGTCCACCAGGCCTAATAATCTATGGATGGGATATGCAGTAAAGCCTGGAGAGTGGAGTCTCGGTTAGGGCCTAATGATCCGGTGTGGATTTCAGTAAATCCTAGACGCTACGAGATAGGTGAATTCCTCACGGTGTAGGTGGATAAATCCGGTGGCATCCATGCTTTCTTTGGCCTAGTTATCTGTTGGAGATCATGGTAAAGCTTGTTATTACATGTTTATTGTTTTGGCCTATTGATCCGGTGTGGATTGCGGTAAAGCCTAGTTTCTATTGATGAGGGTGAGGTGGTTTAACTTCGAGATGCCCTAGTTGGTTCTTTTGGTTTAAGTCCTATATTCATGCTTGGAATATGGCATGTGGGTGATTGGCTGAAGAGAGATTTGGCTCAACCAATATTTGGTCGGGTGGCACATGGTAGTTCCATATCGGGTTAGCTTTTGCATTCATTAATAATAGGTTCTTTCCTTGGTATCTTATGTGTAATGTACTGGTTTATATGTGGATTCTATGGCTGATGTATCCTTGATATTTTTGTTGTTATTATGCTGGTTATAAACAAGTATTATGACAGTGATGATGTATGTATCTCCTCATGTCTTTATTTATAAATGAATGAACAATGTATCTATGACCTAATAGATGATAATGTAACTAATGATATAAAGGAACAATGCTTCTTAGTGATTCTCAAATAAGTATGAGACCCCTATGCTCAGATCTGTTGTTTAAACCTGTAGATTACATATTTGTGACATGTTTGACGAAATTCTTTTCATGGCTAGTAAGGGTCCAATCAAACCCTTGTTCAGTTAATTTCATTTGTATCATTATTATGTTGTTAGCTTTCAATTCTGAAAGTGTCGTGGAGTTTTGGGCATTGATTGGGCTCTAGGCCTCAAAAATGGCAAAAATCTCGGAGTCACAGGTATATGACTGAGGAGAAAAGTCCGCAGATGCACCCATTCCTTGCTTTGTGAGGGATTGGAGCCTCCCAGATGCACCCTTGTCCATATCAAGGGAGAGTCTAGGGGTTTGATGCACTAAAACTTTAGTTGGTATCAAGGGTTGGTGACCTGAGTGGTTGGGTTGGTGAATGGGAGTTCTGTTACTGATGTGGAAGGTTTGTGTGGTGTGTTTTCGTTGATTCCACTTCTTTAAGGTGACTTAGGAGGTTGAATCATATCATAGTAACTTCTCGTCCCATATTTACCTTGGTTGGCTGATTACTTGGGTAGATGTGGGATGAGGGTGTTACAAAGTGGTATCAGAGAGGGTTGCACTCTTTTTGGGTGATATATGATACCATAGGGTGGTATCAGAGCGTGGTTTTGTTCTCTTTGGGTGGTATCTAGTTTTCAGTCTCTTTCTATGATATCTAATACCAAAGAGTGGTATTAGAGGATGGTTCAACACTTGGACTAGATGGGCATAATGTGTTTGTCATGCATGCATGTAGGTTGTATTTGTGCTGGTTATGTATGCATAATAGTGGTCATTGTTACAATTTTGTTTACATGTAGGAGTCGATGATGTTTTTGTTGGGATGCATTTGTCATGAATGCATGTCGGTTGTATATGCATTTGTTATGCATGTCAGTGTCTATATGTTTTTATGTATGCATTGTCATGGTTATGGTTATGCATGTATAGTAGGTAAGACACGCATTGTGAGGTCATTGTATGCAATTAGGTCATTATGATGTTATTGCTATGTTATGATGCTAATAAGTTGGTTGCGATAAAGCAGGAGAAGCAAACCATCAAGTGAAGTTGCAGCATTGGACCTCGAGGTAAGAGCATGTCGTCATACATGTTTGTATGTTGGGCATGCAAGTATGTAAATTAAGGGTTGTTATATGAATTATGGTTATGTGTATGCCTTTCATTCTATTGATGTTATGGTTACGTACATGATAGATACTAGTTGATTAGTGTAGTCATACGCACATGTGTCGAATAGTCATGAATGATAGTAACATGTAGTTATATGAATCACTATTGTTGCTTTATGTTAGATAACTTGATGATTATGTTATATGTTATTGATGAGTATGTTATAAGTTAACTTATTGTTGTATATGACAGTTAGTTTGATGATTACGTTATATGTTGTTGATAAGCATGATATATAACTTGTTGTTGTTATATGCTAGTAACTTGAAGATTATGGTTATTAGATAAGGATCTTGATGTTATATGTATCATACTAAGTTGGATTTACCTATGCAAATGGTTATGGTTATGACATTCAGGTATGAGTTAATATGTTGTGATATTATGTCATACTAATCTAGACCGACTGTGCAGATGTGATTATTATGTATGAATGATAATTGTTTATGAGTTTATGATGTGAACGTGTTAGCTAGTGACTATTATGGATATCATGACCTTATTTATGTTTGAGTTGATATGTTATGAATTTATATCATGCTAATCTAGCTTGATTGTGTAGACAAGATAGCCTCCCCTGAGATACATTAAGGTATGAGCTTGCTTATGTCATCTACTTTGTCCTTGAATGTTTGAATATGCCATTTTTTGTTTTTGTTTGATTGTTGGTGTCTATTATGTCTTCTATTTGTTGTTTAGTGTTTGATTCATCGCATGATATGTGTATGTGTCTATAAGATTGCATCGAAAAATGATATTGTTTTAAGATGGTTTTACTGACACATATGTGCTGAGATAATTGACATGTACTTGAGTGTAATAGGTGACCGTTGTAGCATTATGTCTCATGACTATGAGTTGACTATGGATTATGACATGATTGTTTGTCTTGGTAAATGTTGATTTCAAATTAATAGATATGATTGTCTTGATATTTGGAACATGTAGTTGACATGTGTGAGCAATTGCATGGTAACATGCTTTTTATTAATATGACAAGGTAAGGTAAGTAGTATGTTGTTATGTTTACTTATGCACTGAAAATTATGTATTTATGGTAGTATGATGCACAAGATTGTATGGCAAAAGAGATTGCCATGAAACCTTAAAGAAGGCTCAGGCTGAGCTTTCACTTGGAGGCACTGGAAACATTAGCATAGAGGCATGGTGTCTGTTGCCAGTTTTGTGTTTTTGATATTTGTGATTTGGTTGCGCTTGATTGCATCTTTGTTATGTATTGTTAAAGGCCTTGCCACTCTGTTTGTGGTGTCATATTGTTATTGGTTTTCATGGTTTGTTTTTTTTCTTTTTCTTTTTATTGCCTTTTATGTTTGAGAGCCTTGGGAATTGGTTGGGAAGAGAGGAAAGTTAGTGGAGCCTAGGGAGAGCTGAATGAAACCCATCAGGTGACGTAAGACTCAGCTGAAGCTCGGTGCATGCGTAAAGCGACGTTGAAGGTAAGAATATGATAGTTGGTTAGACTGGTTGGGCCCATTGTGGTAAATGGATGGTGATATGACAATCATGAGAAATGTAACAAAAGGGGTAAAGTAAATGGATTTGAGGTTTTAGATGCCTTGGATACCTTGGGAACTATTGTTCTCAATGTTGTGAATGTTGTGCATGAATAAAGGAATTTCTCTTAACCTTGACCTTATGTTATCTAGTAATTATGTTGTGATCATGATTATTTTGATGTTTATATGTGTATACATGTATGTCGTGTCTGACAGGGTCATTATGGATCATGGTTGTTTAATAGGATCATGATTGTTTTATGCTAATGTTTATGTATATGCATGTATCTGTGTATCTATGTTGCTGCTTGACAGGGTTTTCAAGGATCATTCTTATGGAAGAATGATTGCTTATCCAATTGAATGGCATGAAGGAGTTCCTGGCTTATGAGGAATCAAGTGGGAAGAGTAGCCATGAAAAATATACGAGGTCAGTATAACGTGGATATGAATTGATATTGTATGATTGTATTATTCCTATGTTTATGTTATGGACAAGCTATACCGAGGAATACATCAATGGAATGAAATCAATACGATCTGTGGCATGCTAAGATAAGCATGGATGGAGAAGAGACACTGGAAGCAAAGTTTCTTGGTAGAGATAATGTGGTTTTGGATGTGTGGTACTACTATTGTGCATATGTTGTATATGTTGTACATGTTGCATCTGTGATGTTGTGTGTATGTGGTGTTGCATATATATAATGTGTGTACATGTTGTTTATGCAATGTTATGTACATGGTAGTATAGATTGTGTTGTGTGAATATTGCATATGCAATGTTGGGTATAGATGGTGCTATGTACATGTTGGATTTGCAGTATTGTGTACATATTGTACTGTGCACATTATGGATATGTTGTATTGTTTGCATATGGTGTTGTACGCATGTTGGATATGTGGTATTGCGTACATATGGTGCTATGTAAATGTTGTATATGTAGTGCTATTTACATATGGTGTGGTGTGCATGTTGTACCTGTGGTGCTATGTACATATGGTATTGTGTGCATGATTTTATATATGGTACTGTGTGCATGTGGTGTTATGTGGATGAATGTACATATGGTGTTGTGTACATGTTGTACATGTGGTGTTGTGTGCAGGTGGTGTTGTGTACATGTCATGCATGTGACGTTGTGTACAACTAGTGTCTTGTACATGTCATCAATGTGGTGTTGTTTACATATTTTATTGTGTACACGTTGTCCATGTGGTGTGATGTACATGTGGCGCTATGTACATGTTGTGCAGGTGGTGTCGTGTACATGTGATGTTGTGCACACATTGTGTAGGTGGTGCTACGTACATATGGTACTATGTACATGTCGTACATATGGTACTGGTATAAATGTGGTATTGTGTGCATGTCATACATGCTATGTTGTGGGCATGCGGTACTATGTATGTGCATTGTGTAGTCGTGGTATTGTGACATGTGTATTGTATTGTGTTGTACATCAAGTATAGGTGTATGTATTGTATTGTGGTGTACACCGGATGTAGGAGTATATATTGTGTGGTGTTGTACATTGGGTATAAGTGTATGTGTTGTATGTCAGGTGTAGGTGCATGCATTACATGACATTGTATGTCGTATGTGGTTATATGTGTGTGATTTACACTATGTGTATGTGCACATAGTTGAGGAAAAGGCACTGGGTGTTTTTTCAAGTGTGGTTATTGATCTAAAGTGCGTACGAAATATAGACAAAGGTAGAAGCTAAGGATTGATTAAAGGATAAGTATCATTATTTTATTTCAATTTTATTATGCATGTGATTTATGAATTTGGTCTATGATGATTATATGTGATCTATGATTCTGGTTTATGATGGTTACATGTGATTTATGATTTTGATCTATAATGGTTGTGTTTTGAACTAACCTGATGTGATATGTTTATACATGATGATTTGGTTAAAGATGCTAGTTTGACTTATGACAGAAAAGGAAACAAAATTGCAAGTATACCTTATTGACAAGCCATCAATGAGGTATGATTTGAAGTTATTTCAATTTATTTTGAATCTAATGGAAATTATGTGCTTGGTACAAGAAAGCATGAAATGCCCGGTTGGGTGGTTGAAACTAATAGAAAGAATTAGCAACAATAGCAAAAAGAATTGGAACAAGAAGCAATATGCTAGTGAAGCAATCAGGAGCAGGGCCATTGTAGGACACTGGTACCCAATAGTGCTCATTAATTGCCATGAGCATGGTATGACCGGTATGATGGTTTTGAGGCAGGTATATGCCTTGGTTGTTTGATCTTCCTATGCGAGGAAGCGTCACCAAGGGATGGATCACCCGAGATAGGGGATGCTGGGGAACTTGGAAGCTGAGTGACTGCATGGAAGGCGTGATCAGATTTTTGAGGGACTATGTAGCAAAGAAGAGAAGGCCAGGGATATATTTGTTTTGGTAATTAAAATTTCTAGAAGGAATCAAATGCACATTGGGAGTGTGCCTAGAACGATGCGCCGGTAAACGTTTTTTGTGAGGAAAAGTGGTGCAGGATTATAGCGCTGGACATTGGATGTAGATTTGACCTTACAGTGGATTCTAGACTTCCTGGGAAGGAGGTGAATCCTAGTATTACTTTGAGGGTGGAGGTGTGGCCTATGTATTCCCTTGTTGCGGATCCAGGTATCGTATCCTTTTATTTGTCGTGCATATGTGTATATTTGTGTCTTATTGTAAATACTGTATCGAGCTGGATTTATAAAGCTCCATAGACAGTATGGGTATTTTTTGATTGAAGCAAATGTGTATGTGTATATGTGGTTATTGTAAATACCGTAATGAGCTATGTTATAAAGCTTCAGTAAATGGTATGTTTGCCATGTTTTAGTGGTGGTCATTGTAAATATTGCAATGAGCTAAGTTATAAAGCTCCATGAGCAGTATGTTTGGTTGTAGCGATCTTGCTGGTTATAAGTTTCATTGAACACCGAGGATGGTGTTTCCCCAAGGGGGAGGGATCTGTAACAACCCTAGACAAAATTCCATGTAAATATAAAAATATAAGACCACGGTCATGGGACACAAATTCCGAGTTGAATGGTGGGAAAAACATTCTAGTGTGCGTGTTCATTTGGTTTATTATGGCTAAGGAAATTGGCAAAGGCAATGGAAAAGACATTTGGAAAGGAAAAATGACATTTTTAGCACATTTATTTATGAAAATAAAGGAAATTAGGAGAAAAGGAAGGTGAAAGGTCACAAGTTGCATGTGAGGAGGAAAATGAAGGGAAAATGAAAAAAATAGAGGCCTCACTAATAAAAGGGCTTATGTGGATTAGTTGGCAAGATTTTGCTCAAGGCTTCGTCAGTGTAACCTTTTGTCAGTTCAATTTTGGAGCTTTCCCATTATTTTCTGTCTCTTACTCTTGAACACTTAAAGTTTTCTTAGAGCACTTTGGCATTTGATCAAGAAAGGAAAATAAGGAAAGAGGAAGGAAGGAGAAAGAAAAGAAGAGTGAGATCAAACAACTACATCAGGATTCTTTGCAGTTATCGATTTGCATGTGTGATTTCCTTGCTAGATTTGTAGTGCACGGTATTGCATGTGGTTCCTTGTTGTCATAACATGGGTTTTGCCAAGTGTGACAATATTTTTCAACCTAGTCTTTCCATTTCCGGATAGACATGGTGTGATGGTGTTCTCATGTTTTGGTTGAGCTGGATTGTCGGATGGATTCGAAGTTGAGTGAGCTGGATCTCTGAATAAAAGAACACATGGCCTAGTAACCCTTGAACTAGACTATTGGTTACGGTAAAGCTAGATTTTGTGTTGCCTCGGTGGGTCTAGGAATCCTCGATCAGTGAATGGTGAGATGTACGGTAAAGCTTAGAGGTGGGTGTTCTCCACCAGGCCTAGTAATCAGTGTATGGGAAATAAGGTAAAGCCTTGAGAGTGGAGTCTTGGTTAGGGCCTAGTGATCTATTGTGGATTGAAGTAAATCCTAGAGGCTAAGAGATAGGAAAATTCCTCGCGGTGTAGGTGGATAAATCCAGTGGCATCCATGCTTGCTTTGGCCTAGTGATCTGTTGGAGATCATGGTAAAGCCCGTTATTACATGTTTATTGTTTTGGCCTAGTGATCCAGTGTCGATTGTGTTAAAGCCTAGTTTCTATCGATGAGAGTGAGGTGGTTTGACCTCGGGATTCCCTGGTTGGTTCTTTTGGTTTGAGTCCTAGATTCATGCTTGGAATATGGCACGCGGGTGATTGGCTGAAGAGAGATTTGGCTTAGTCAATCTATGGTTAGGTGGAATGTGGTAGTCCCATACTGAGTTGGCTTTTGCATTATTTTATTATAGGTTCTTTCCTTGGTATCTTATGTGTAATGTACTGGTTTATATGTAGATTCTATGGCTGATGTGTCCTTGATATTTATATTGTTATTATGCTGGTTATAATCATGTATTATGACAATGATGATGTTTGGCTCCTCATGTTTTCATTTGTAAATTAATAAACAATGTATCTATGACCTAATAGATGATAATGCAACTAATAATATAAGGGAACAATGCTTCTTAGTGATTCTCAGATAAGTATAAGACCCTTATGCTTAGATCTGTTTAAACTTGTAGATTATATATTTGTGACATGTTTGACGAAATGCTTTTCATGGCTAGTAAGGGTCAAATCAAGCTCTTGTTCAATTAATTGCATTCGTATCATTATTTTGTTGTTATCTTTCAATTCGGAAAGTGTCATGGAGTTCTGGGCAATGACTTGGGCTTTAGGCCTAATAAAATGGAAAAAATCTTGGAGTCATAGGAATAGGATTGAGGAGAAAAGTACACAGATGCACCCATGCCTTGCTTTGGGAGTGACAAGGGAGCGTTTAGGGGTTTGATACACTAAAACTTTAGTTGGTATTAGGGGCTGATTACTTGAGTAGTTGGGTTGGCTCATGGGAGTTTTGTGGCTGATATGGAAGGTCTGTATGGTTTGTTTCCATTGATTCCACTTCCTTTTGGTGACTTAGGAGGTTGAATCCTATCATAGTAACTTCTTGTCTCATATTTACTCTGGTTGGCTGGTTAATTGGGTAGATGTGGGATGAGGGTATTATAGGGTGGTATCAGAGCGGGTTGCACTCTTTTTGGGTGATATCTGATACCACATGGTGGTATCAGAGCGTGGTTTTGTTCTCTTTGGGTGGTATTTGGTTTTCGGTCTCTTTGTGTAATATCTAATACCACATAGTGGTATCAGAGAATGGTTCAACACTCTGACAAGATGGGCATAATGTTTTTGTCATGCATGCATGTAATTTGTATATGTGTTTGTTATGTATGCATGGTAGAGGTCTATGTTACAATTGTGTTTCCATGTAGGAGTTGATGATGTTGTTGTTGGGATGTATTTGTCATGAATGCATGTTGGTTGTATATGCATTTGTTATGCATGCCAGTGTCTATATGTTGTTATGAATACATTGTCATGGTTATGGTTATGCATGTATGGTAGGTCAGACATGCATTGTGAGGTCATTGTATGCAATTAGGTCGTCATGATGTTATTGGTATGTTATGATGATAATTGTTACATAGTATCTTGTCACACCTCCTGCACATCCCTTGACATACCCCAAAGTGCCTAAACATGACCATTATGCGGTGTACTCATTCATATATGCAGCTCAGATCCTCCCTAAGACATTGATTGGAAAATGCCTTGAGCTTCCCCTGAAGGAAATAAGTCTTAAAGCCTAATTTGAGAATCATCGCTCTTATGAGACTAAAAACCGCGATGGTCGCCTATTGTATTATACTCGACCCGCGATGGAATCACTTTGATTACTTATATACCTGCGATGATCCAAAAAGGCAATTTTCTCAAAGAGGATGAGAAGCTTTTTGATCTAGAAGCTTCCAGAGTAGTGAGTTGGAGGTTGTTCGACGTAGATGAGGTCGAGTTCTCCCAAATTGGCCTTTTGGCCTTATCCCTATGAGCTACCTCCTTGAGATGAGGGCCTACTCCTCTCTTTGGAGAGATCCTAACTCCCTTTCCTAGCCTATATATTCATCCTCTCCCATTCCTAAATGGTTTCTATGTGTATTTGCACCGTTATGCTAAGATTGTGCCTATATGCTACTCATTTGGCTTGGAGAAGGAGTGCTTGGAGAGCTTAGCTTGGACTTGGACATTCATTCAATGATAGCCTATCAAAATCAAAGCTTGGTTGTATGATTTCCCTTCTTTTCTATTAATATACAACTGTCGGTTCATTTTCCATTGATTTGTATGCTCATATATCATATATCTTAACATTCCTTGATCAATTAAGTAGGTTGCTTTTGAATATGCTATTTGTATTTGCATGTCTTGTTGTGTCTTGATCTCTTGTGCAGGTACATAAACACTATGAGCAGTAGGAACGAGCTTGTGATGCAAGTTGATTCAAGATCTTGAACAAAGGACAACGTGATAGCATCAAAATGAGGCAGGCCATCTTCTTCGTCTCTCATTTCAATTGTAACTTAGGAAAGTGTTTAGTATATTGTCATGTAGGTTGCTAGTCCCACTCATTGAGCTAGAGGGATCGTCTCTATTCGCAGAGAGTATTGCCAAGACAATAAAATGGGACTCCGCTGGGGAAGCTATAATCATTTCCATCCATCCCTTCAATTAGTTCCTTTGACTAGTTATACCAACTGTCGATTTCTAGACTTGTCTGCATCAGTTTGGGTTATACCATGACTGATTACTACCTGAGTGCTAAGTTTGGATTGTTTCTTGGAATCCTTTTTGTTTTTTCCCACATTCCTCGCCCATCATGGGTTTAGCTCTAACAGTCGTGATGGCATCGCGAGTTTTTACCTGTATAGTTGCGATGGAAAAAATTTTCTTCATTGTCTGGTCGCGCTGAAATCATCGCTAGTTTTTCTATACAAAGTAGTTCTGATGACCCCGGCCATCGCGGGTTTGGTGATGAAAAGTAGCGATGATAACCCAATCATCACAGGTTTGGGTATATAAAGTAGCGACGATCCTGAATGTGATAATTTTTAAGGTTTCTTAGAATCCAGTGTGTCTTGGCCCCAAAGGTCTTTTCCTATCCTGTATGCTTGGATTTGTTAGTTTTTGATTGATTGTCTTGATTAATTTGCAAAATTTGTCTCATTGGCTTTGAAGTGAAATCTGATTGAGTTCTAGGGTTTCTAGTCAATTGGTCATCACTTGCTGCTTGTTGGTGTCATTGAGATGTTTGTTTTTCTGATTGATTAAGTGTTGTTTTATGTGGAAATCATTGAAAACATCATTTTGCATTTGTTTTAGCTTGTATTTTGAAATTTACTTTTCGTGAACATGCATTAGATTAGTTGCATTGAAAAGTTTTTTTTTTAGATTCATCATTGAAAATAGATCACATTTTTCGGTGATTGAAAGCTAAAAACTGTATTAGGTGCATCAAATCATTCAAAATGAAAATAAAAGCATAATTCGTATAAATTCATCTTAGTAAAGTCAAAATCGTTTTGCTTTCGAAAAAGTTTCATTTAGGATAGTGAAAAGTCGGAATCATTTTTACTTTTGGCATTGCATTTGGAAGACGAAAATGAAAGTGAGTGGAAGGCACTTTGCATGATGCATTTTGTTTGATGCATTATTGATTGAAATTTCTTCCTTTGGTTAGTCTATCTTTCATTAAAGTGGAAAAATTCCTTTTCTCATATAACTGCATCTTAGGGATTCAGGTGACATCGTTTTGAGCCCAAAACTGAAACATAATTGAATATAAACATTAAAATTTACCTCAATTAACCTAAGGAGAATTTGGAACTTAATGCAAATATCTAGAGGTCTAGGCTAAAGACGTGTTCCGGCGTCTTTAAACGTAGCAACCGTCATTAACTTCCTGCAGTGTATCCCGAGGGTGAAATCTCATCCCAATATGGAAGTATATAGAAGGTTCTCCAGTACTTTTGGGTATATCGAAGGCACTTAAGTATGATAAGTATATAGGGATGCTCTCATCGAACGGTTCTGCATTAAACATTGCTAACACAGACTTGTGTTCCCCATACTATCGAGTATATATTGGGAGACCCCACTAGGTTGTTATATTTTAGCCACAGGTAACTGAGTCAGCCGCCTTGTAAACATGATACACTGAAAACAACATTCGGGGAGATTGGCCACTGTACATTAAGTCCTTGGTTTTGGCTGAGGTGTATATAGCAATTCACATATACTTGGTAAACCCTTTTGCCTATTTTACCCTTTTTGATATATTTTTGTTAAAGTTCTAAAATCAATTAATTGACTGCAGAAAAACATCCTTCTTGTGGAAATTCTCCTTAGTAGATATTAGGTTGATACCAATGGCAACATTTCTGAGTCTACCAGTCAAGGAAACCCCTCTGACAGGAATCCTAGTTATTTTCCTTCTTTTGGAAATACTGGTGCTCCCTATATGGCAATGTTGTCCCTTCCTAGATTAACCATTGATTTGTCGGTTTGGTTATTTTCAACCTCGGTGGTTCCGAGTGTCCAAACTATTTTTTAACCGAGTTCTCCTCCAACTGAACAACATCAACTTCAAGTTGATTAGAAAGTTGACCCCTCACCTTCTTTTCCTGTTTCTTCACCCCTTTTTTCCTCTTTGCCTGGTGAAATTCTGGATTCTAATAATCAAGAAGCTAAGAAGAAGAAGAAGAGGATGAATAAGAAGAAGCAAAATAAGCAAGGGGGACAACCAAGTAGTCATTGCTACAGATGCAACTAATGAAGAAAAATCTTCCAACCAACCTCGGAAAGTGAAATTTCCTTGCATGTTATGTAGGGGCGACCGCCTTCTTCAAAATTTTCCTGGTATTCCCAAGGTCTTAGAAGCGTGGTCTACAGGTTCACATTGACCTTTGTCATCAACCTCTGGCAATCATGCTGGTGACAAACCCTCAACTAGTAACAATGAATCCCGTGGGGAAAAGGGAAAAGTGAAATTTCCCTATAATTTGTGTGAAGGTAATCATCCCATTCACCTTTGTCCTCTTATGGATGAAGATTCCAACAAGTTGGAAAACCTTACAACTTCTCAACCGACTCGGTATCGAAAGTTTTCCCCTAATCCTTCACTAGTTGATCCATTGATTGATCAAAAGTCATCTTTGGTCAACCCTAATCTCTCTAAAATTGAGTCTCAGAGTCCATTCTCGACCAACCATTGGTTGAGAAAATGGTAGACTTGGCTCAACCTTTAGTTAATCGGACCTTTCCGGTAAAGAGTGAATCTCATACCACTCAAGTTCTTTTGGTTTCCTCAGTTTCCAATGAACTGGAGGTAAATCCTCTCGTTCCCGAGGTGCATGAGAGCATTTCTCTTAGTCACTTCCTTTTATTGGAATCGATTGGCAGGATATCATCTTCTGTCTTATGTGCCTTTCTAGATTACAGTGTAGGCTTACCATATGGGCATACCTGGCACAGTCATAGATGAGGGCGCATATGTTAGCATCTTGTCCCCAACTACTTAGCAAGATTTAGGTTCTACTCAGCTTGTCCCCGTCACGTAGAATCTGTTAGCTTTTAATAGAGGACCCAATCAACTGTTAGGGATCCTTCCTAAGTTACATATTACCTTGGGAGGAAACACTATCTATATAGACATGATGGTTGTCTAAGGCTTCTTGTATTTTAATCTACTCCTTAGTTCTGACTATGTTTATGCCATGGGAGCTCTTGTGTCTTCCCTCTTTTGAGTGATATGTTTCCCCCATGAAGGAAGCATTATGATTATTGATCAACTTACGTTCATTGGGCCTAAGTCAACACCCCATCAACCATCATCCATAAATGGTTCTTATGTGCAAGTGGTATCACCCCCGCCACATGTTAATTATGTGGCCACCTGTTCCATGCCCACATCTATTGATGATCTAGTAGGTGATGCAATGCACCATGTACTGGGGGCATTGGAGCCTGTTTTTTCATTTGAATCCCTGGACATGTAACCCTTCTAGAGTGTTGTTCTCCCATCAGATGAGAACCTCTTGGAAGCCATGACATCTTTTGGTATTTTATCAAGGGATGGATCAAAGTTCCCTGTCTTGTGTCAAGCTTCCTAAAAAATGAAACAAGGGCCATGTAACAAATTTCTTTGTCTTGTGTCAAGCTCGTTAAAAAATGAAACAAGAACCATGGAGCAAAGTTCCCTCTCTTGTGTCAAGCCCCTTAAAAAATGAAACAAGGGATATGAGGATAGTTCTTTTACTATGTCAACCTCGTTAAAAAATGAAATAGGGTCATGAGGATAATTATTTTACTATGTCAACCTCGTTAAAAAATGAAATAGGTCTCCATGAGCAGAGTTCTTTTACTTGTGCCAAGCTCGTTAAAAAATGAAACACGCTGTCATGAGCATGGTTCTTTTCCTGTTTCAAGCTTGTTCAAAAATGAAATGAATCCCTTCCAATTCAAGTCTTTGATTAAATCTCATAAAACCCCAGTCGAGTCTTTCACTTGATCTCATAAGTGAACCTTCATTGCATCTACTTAGGTGAATGCAATGAAGCTTGGGGGGCATGTACCTTGAATTGAGTCATTATGCTCGAGGCATGCTAACTCATCTTAAGCATAGTTTATCTTTGTTTCAAGCTTGTGTAAAAATGAAACCAAATCCAAGCATAATTTGTTTCCGTTTCAAGCTTGTGCAAAAATGAAACCATTTCCACTTTGTTGAAAATAGCAACAAGAAATGATAAAAATAGAATCCAGAAATTCCAATTTTAATTTGTCCTTGAATTAAAATTTGAATTTAGTCTCACCAGCTGCTTGGAAACAATTAATTAATTCAGTATGGATTAATTAGTTGGAGAAATTCAAGTTAGAAGTATTTATGAAGTCATGCAACAGTTATCCCTTAAATTAAGGAGATTATCCCTTAATTAAGGAGATAATATTAAGTTATACTTGAGTTGTAATTAGTTAGCTCAGTTTACTGAGTTAAGTCCAGTTAAATTAGTTCCAAACTGTTTGAGGAACTAATTGTGAGTTATCAGTCAGTTGATGCATGCATGCACTCAACAAATGTACTCTAGATAACTAAAGATTCTCTCATCAGAAACTCATGCATGTCTATTTTAAGAAAAACCTAGTTGAGCTAAATGTCAAGGACATGTTACTATTAGTTGCATGTGTTTTCCTATAAAGAAAACTCATGCATGCAGAAGGAACAAATTTCCTTGAGGATTGCACAGTTTTACAATGTGTAAGAGCAGTGTTCCACTTAGTTGAAGGAGATCATCCTAGAGGAACGACGCAAGGAAATAGGAGCTTGGAGGGCAGAGTAGAAGGCTTGTGAGAAGCTTTGTTTTCCTGTGAGCATCCAAGAAGATTGTACTGAGACATAGATAGCTATGAGAGCTAAGGCTTTGCATAATTCTGATGTATTTCCACCTTTTATGATAATACAGATAGTGGGGTTTTTAGCTGAGGCTTTCCCTTGAGTATTTTATGTGTTTCATGTGCATTGATTCTTCTTCTTATGGTTATATGTGTTCAGCTTTGATTCAACTCGATCTTTAAGCTTCCGCAAGTTTAATAGTAGAAGTAGATTATAGTATTTTGCTTTGGTATATTGCATTATCGAGTTAATCTACAGTCAGATTTTCTACATAGATCTCAAAGGTAGATTTGTAGAGAATTTGTAGGAAATTCTACATGGTATTGGAGCCTAGTTTATCGGAGCTATGAACAGTATATGGAGAAGAGAATTCGAAGTTTGAAGTTTGGGGTTGCATGTGCAAATCAAATTCTTATCATACTTCAAGTTTGGCCAATGGAATTCTATGGCTTGAGACTTGAATATGCCTTGGAAGGTAGCTCAAATTACATAGCATGGAAAGATCACATGGAGGCTATATTAGAAGACAATGGCTTGAAGGAGTTCATTGATCAAGAAATCCCAAATCCAAGTTCGACTAATGCACAAGAGTTGGTTGAGTGGAAAAAGTGTGTGGCGAGGGCAAGACAGATCATCCTTAAGGGAGTTCAAGACCATATTGTATTGAGTCTCCATGGGAAGGATACTCCATATTCAATGTGGAAGACATTGAAGGACCTCTACCAGAATAGTAGCGACTAGAGGAAATTGGCACTCAAGGATAAGCTTTGAAGAATCAAGATGGAGAACAACGATACTATTTCCACATATCTGACCAAGCTGACCACATGTAGAGATGAGCTTGGAAGTGTGGGAATAACTACTTCCGATGATGATATGGTGAGCCTCACTCTCCTTGGCCTTCCAAAGAGTTGGAATAACTACTAGGACTTTGTGAATGGAAGGGAGAAATTGCCAGATTGGGAACGACTATGGTCGGATCTGATGTAGGAGGAGATTAGAAGGAGAACTCGAGATGGTTCTTCATCCAAAGATGATGATGAAGAAAATATGGCCTTAGCAAGTAAGGCAAGGAAATGGAAGGGGAAGGCATCCCATTTCGAATCAAATTCTTCTCATGGAGGGAAGAAGGTTGACAAGTCTAAAGTGAGATGCTTTAATTGTCATGAGATGGGTCATTATGCGACTAATTTCCCATCGAAGAAGTCCAAGAATGGATCCTCGGAAGGATCAGAAGGTGAGGCATTAGCCTCTTAGTTCAAAATGTACTTTACACTCATCACATGCATGGTGTCACCAATGATGGGTTGTGGTTGGTATCTTGACAGTGGAGCCTCATTCCACATGACCAGCGATAAAAGTTTATTCAGTACCTTGGAGGAGAAAGACCTCAAGATGTGCATAGAGATGGCTGACGATGAAAGGTTTAGTGTTTCAGGAGTGGGCACGGTTGCTTTTAAAAGGGAGCATGGAGCTCCTATCACCTTGACATATGTGAAGTATGTGCTTGGACTAAAGAAGAACTTGGTATCGGTCGCGATTTTGGAGGATAAAGGATATGATGTTGTCTTCAGTAAGGGAAAGGTTTTCCTTCGACACATCACCACGAGACAAGTGAAATGGATTGGTTCACGAGTCAAGAACCTGTATGCTATTGAGGTTCAAGATGCATGCAAATCCTTGAGGAGCAAGGTAAATGTTAGAGACTTGGTGGTTGAGAGGGAGAGTAAATTACCTCTCGACATGTAGTCCCAGAAGAAGTCTCAGAAAATTATGGAGGAGCCACAATTAGAGTCAACAGAGGGATCACATGCAACCATACCTCCAGGTGTGAGGTGGGGCAATATGAAGTGATAGTCTCAAGAAGGATGAAATTGGGTAGGGTCCATTGAGAGGTTTTATCTCATGGATCGTACCTTGCTACGGGATCCCAAAGTACATAGTAGCGGGAGGAATTAGTGGGATTGATGCGGTCAGAGATAAAAGTGACGGAGGCTAGAGCAGTCAGATACTGAAGAGCATAGAGAATGATTGACAATAATGCAAAAAGGCTGAGTCAGCAGAAGTACAGTGTTTTTCAGTTGACAGAGGCAATAACAGTGAGATACTTTGATGACAGATGCATCATACCGATTCAGGTTGGATGTTTTTTGTTTCTGGAGTTGTTGGAGCTACAACACTCAAGAGAAGTGTTGGATGCAAAACATTCCAAAGGTTCAGGATCGGGATCGAGTTGAATTCCTTTCTTGTTGAGAGGGAGTGTTGAAAATAGCAACAAGAAATGATAAAATAGAATCCATAAATTCCAATTTTAATTTGTCCTTGAATTAAAATTCGAATTTAGTCTCACCAGCTGCTTGGAAATAATTAATTAATTCATTATGGATTAATTAGTTGGAGAAATTCAAGTTAGAAGTCTTTCTGAAGTCATGCAACAATTATCCCTTAAATTAAGGATATTATCCCTTAGTTAAGGAGATAAGATTGAGTTATATTTGAGTTTTAATTAGTTAGCTCAGTTTACTGAGTTAAGTCCAGTTAAATTAGTTCCAAACTGATTGAGGAACTAATTGTGAGTTATCATTCAGTTGATGCATGCATGCACTCAACAAGTGTACTCCAGATAATTGAAGATTCTCTCATCAGAAACTCATGCATGTCTATTTTGAGAAAGACCCAATTGAGCTAATTGTCAACGATAGGTTACTATTAGTTACATGTGTTTTCCTATAAAGGAAACTCATGCATGCAGAAGGAACAAGGTTCCTTGAGGATTGTGCAGTTTTACAGTGTGTAAGAGCAGTGTTCCACTTGGTTTAAGGAGATCATCCCAGAGGAACAGCGCAAGGAAATAGGAGCTTGGAGGGCAGAGGAGAAGGCTTGTGAGAAGCTTTGTTTTCTTGTGAGAATCCAGGAGGATTGTATTGAGAGATGGCTAGTTGTGAGAGCTAAGGCTTTGTATAATTCTAATGTATTTCCACCTTGTATGATAATACAGATAGTGGGTTTTTTAGCTGAGGCTTTCCCCTAAGTATTTTTGTGTTTCATGTGCATTGATTTTTCTTCTTATGGTTATATGTGTTCAACTATGATTCAATTCGATCTTTAAGCTTCCGCAATTTTGATAGTAGAAGTAGATTATAGTATTTTGCTTTGGTATATTGCATTATCGAGTTAACTACAATCAAATTTTCTACATAGATCTCAGAGGTAGATTTGTAGAGAATTCGCGGGAAATTCTACACACTTTAAATCTCGTGATTGCCATTTTTATCCGCCAATTTTTGCCACATGAGCCTTGGTTTTTTGATTCCATCATCACCATCTCTTTGGCCGATCATTTGCTTTCACTTGGTTGTTTTACCCTTTCCCGAGGAACATTTGTGATGAGTGGTCTTATTAGCCAGCCTCTTGACCATTACATGTTTTGAGCAGTTTACCACTCGTTCTTCCAGGCAGAATCATCTTTCCGCTCTTTTCTGACTCTCGAAACATGAAAATATCACCAAGTAATTGTCTTTTCAAACTCATTAAATTAAATGAATTGACGTCATATCAGTATACATTTACCCCTTTTCAAGTTGAGATTGACTATTTACAAAAAAGGAACACCTTGGTTGACATGGTTAAGAGGTTCTCTCGAATATTGTTTTCTACCTTTTTTGGTTCAAGAGACAAATTACGAAAAGGGACCTTTGGAGTTTTCTTTTCCATCTCTTTTTCAAACTCTCTAAATATGAAAAGGACACCAAGTTACTCTTCTATCGGACTTCTAAAAAGTAAACGATGAAAGACTTGTCACCATGACGAGCCCGAGTTTCTCCTTCCTAGGACTTGTAAAACTTACTAGGATGGATTCATCCAAAGGTTGAATTTATACGACAAGCATATGGTATCCTCTTCAAAATTGTGTAAAAATAAAGAGGTGCTCACTAAAAATAGTGGGGAAAAGGTGAAAGTGAAACATCTCTTGTATAGGCAGCATGTCGCTCTTGAACATGACACCCTTCTACTTTCGTGTCAGGTTTGGGATATCCTCTCTCATTCACTTGTCCTCCCAAGTTTGGGTGATCCGTTTTTTCCTCTCATCTAACTATTCTAGTTGTCATCATGACCTTTAGTCCTATGTTGAGTAAAATGTTGCCACACTCCATAGTCATGTCACTAGTGTTCAAGAGAAGTCCTATCTGTAGTTATTTACCTATACATTGTCTGACCCATTGTTATAGTCTTAGATCTTATTCATTTAATTCCACTTTATTCCTTGTTTTGTGTCAATGATGGGGGATTCATTATTTCCCTCCTTCGAATAGTCACTTTCTGTCAACTTCAGCTCATTATCTGAGAAGATGATTTAGAAACTCCCTTTCAATACCTTAGAGATTGCATGCCTTAATGGCAAGTTCTTGACATCCAACGACATGTTTTCATCATTTTCCTTCGATCAGATGATTCAACGATTGTTCGACTTCAACTTCATTATCACATTCACGGATTGTACTGTTGTACCTTGAGAGACATTGTCATCATTGGTGGTTTCTCTCGTGCCTGTTAACGACCCATATCATTGGTCAGTAATCAGGCAGTTTTCTAGCATGTTCACCTTCGACACATTCACATGTTAGAATTCGTACTTTGATCGGGTTGGGATGGAGTGCAAGACCCTGATTTTTGTCTGATATGACTTAGGCTGCGTGGAGTTATGTGGTATTCATGATTGTACACATGTTTCTGTTATACAGATGGCTGTGACCATCCCTCGGATCTTAGATTTACAGATGATCCTTCTCATTTGGATGGTTGCACCCATAACATGGATCCTTTCATATAGTCCTTATCATCTAGATGGTTGTGTCCATACCATGCATTCATGTTTTGATATTTGATATGTATATGTATATGCATCCTTGATTTGCAGGTCCCTTGACAATGTTTGTCCTCGTCCTTATCAAATATTGTAAAGCATTTCAGCCATCACTCCCCATTCTGCCTTCATTCTTCAAGGGGCATTTGTTACATAGTATTTTGTCACATGTCCTACACTTCCCTGTTACATACCCGGAAGTTCCCAAAACATGACCATTGTGCAGTTTACTCATTCATATATGCATCTCAGGTCCTCCCTAAGACATTGATTGGAAAATGCCTTGAGCTTCCCATGAACAAAATAGATCTTAAACCCTAATTTGAGAATTATCACTCTTATGAGACTAAAAACTGCGATGGTCATCTGTTGTATTATAGTTGACCAACGATGGCATCACTCTGTTTAATTGTATACCTACGATGATCCCAAAAAGGAAATTTTCCCAAAGAGGATGAGAAGCTTCGTGATCTAGAAGCTTCCAAAGTGGCGAGATAGAGGTTATTTGACGTAGATGAGGTCAAGTTCTCCCAACTTGGCATCTTAGACTTATCCCTATCAGCTACCTCCTTGAGATGAGGGCCTACTCCTATCTTTGGAGAGATCCTAACTACCTTTCCCACCCTATATATTCATCCTCTCCCATTCCCAAATGGTTGGTCTATGTCTATTTGCACCCTTATGCTAAGATTGTGCCTATATGCTACTTATATGGCTTGGAGAAGGAGTGCTTTGAGAGCTTAGCTTGGACTTGGACATTCATTCAAGGAGAGCCTATCAACATCAAGGCTTGGTTGTATGCTTCCCCTTATTTTCTATTAATATAGAGTTGCTGGTTCATTTTCCATTGATGTGTATGCTCATGTATCGTCTATCTTAACATTCCTTGATCAGTTAAGTAGGTTTCTTTTGAATATGCTATTTGTATTTGCATGACTTGTTGTGTCTTGATCTTTTGTGAAGGTGCATAAACGCCGTGAGAAGTAGGAACGAGCCCGTGAAGCAAGTTGATTCAAGATCTTCAACAAAGGACAACGTGATAACATCATAACGAGGTGGGCCATCTTCTTCGTCTGTCATTTCAATTGTAACTTAGGAAAGTGTTCTAGATTGTCACGTAGGCTTCTAGTCCCACTCATTGAGATAGTGGGATCGTCTCTATCCGTAGAAAGGATTTCCTAGACAACACTAATGAGTTGGGTTAGATAAAGCAGGAGATGAAAACCATCAAAGTCAAGTTGCAGCATTGGACCTCAAGGTAAGAGCATGTCATCATATATGTTTGTATGTTGGTCACATAAGTATGTAGGTTAAGGGTTGTTATATGCATTATGGTTATGTGTATGTTTTTCATTCTATTGATGTTATGGTTACATACATGATAGATGTTAGTTGCTTAGTGTAGTCATATGCACATGTGTCGAATAGTCATGAATGATAGTAACATGTGGTTATATGCATCACTATTGTTGCTTTATGTTAGATAACTTGATGATTATGTTGTATGTTGTTGATGAGTATGTTATAAGTTAACTTATTTTTGTTATATGATAGTTAGCTTGATGATTACGTTATATGTTCTTGATGAGCATGATATATAACTTGTTGTTATATGCTAGTAGCTTGATGATTATGGTTATTAAATTAAGATATTGATGTTATATGTATCATACTAAGTTGGATTGGCCTATGCAAAATGGTTAGGGTTATGGCATTCAGGTATGAGTTCATATGTTGTGATATTATGTCATGCTAATCTAGACCGACTATGCATATGTGATTATTATGTATGAATGATAATTGTTTATGAGTTTATGATGTGAACATGTTAGCTAGTGACTATTATGGATATCATGAACTTATTTATGTTTGAATTGGTATGTTGTGAAGTTATATCATGCTAATCTAGTTTGATTTTGCAAACAAGATAGCCTCCCTTGTGATACATTAAGGTATGAGCTTGCTTATGTCGTCTACTATGTCCTTGAATGTTTGATTATGTCGTTTTTTGTTGTTGTTTGATTGTTGGTGTCTATTATGTCTTCTATTTGTTTTTTAATGTTTGATTCATCGCATGATATGAGTATGTGTGTATAAGATTGCGTCGAGAAATGATCTTGTTTTAAGATGGTTTCACTGGCACATATGTGCTGAGATAGTTGACATGTACTTGAGTGTAATAGGTGACCATTGTAGCATTATGTCTCATGACTATGAGTTGACTATGGATTATGACATGATTGTTTGTCTTGGTAAATGTTGATTTCAAATTAATAGATATGATTGCCTTGATATTTGGAACATATGGTTGACATGTGTGAGAAGTGGCATGGTAACATGATTTTTCATTAGTATGAAAAGGTAAGGTAATTGGTATGTTGTTATGTTTACTTATGCATTGACAATTATGTGTTTATGGTAGTATCATGCATGAGATTGCATGACAAAAGAGATTGCCTTGAAACCTTAAAGAAGGCTCAAGTTGAGCTTTCACTTGGAGGCACTAGGAACCATCGACACAGAGGCATGGTGTTTGTTACTACTTTTGTGCTTTCAGTATTTATCATTTGGTTGCACTTGATTGCATCTTTGTTATGTATTGTGCAAGGCCTTGCCACTGTTTGTGGTGTCGTATTGATATTGGTTTTCATGGTTTGCTTATTTTTTTTCTTGTTCTTTCCTTTTATGTTTGAGAGTCTTGGGAATTGTTTGTGAAAAGAGGAAAGTTAGTGGAGCTTAGGAACAACTAAATGAAACCCATAAGGTAATATAAGACTCGAATGAAGCTTGGTGCATGAGCAAAGGGAAGTTGAAGGTAAGAATATGACAGTCAGTTAGACTGGTTGGGTCCATTGTGGTAAATGGACGGTGATAGGACAATCATGAGAAAGGTAACAAAAAGGGTAAAGTAAATGGATTTGAGGTTGATATCTTGGGAACTGTTGTTCTCAATGTTGTGAATGTTATGAATGAATAAAGGAAATTCTCTTAACCTTGACCATATGCTATCTATTAATTATGTTGTGATCATGATTATGTTGATGTTTATATGTATATAGACATATGTATGTATGTATGTTGTGCCTGACAGGGTCATTATGGCTATTGGTTGTTTAATAAGATCATGATTGTTTTATGCTAATGTTTATGCATATGTTTGTATGTGTGTATCTATGTCGCTGTCCGATAGGGTTTTCAGAGATCATTCTTATGGAGGAATGATTGCTTATACAAGTGAATGGCATGAAGAGGTTCCTAGCTTATGAGGAATCAAGTAGGAAGAGTAGTCATGACAGATCTACGAGATCAATATAATGTGGATATGAATTGATATTGCATGATTGCATTATTCCTATGTTTATGTTATGGAAAGGCTATACCAAGGGATACATCAACGAAATAGAATCAGTGTGATCTGTGGCATGCTAGGATAAGCATGGATGGAGAAAAGAAACTGGAAGCAAGGTTGTTTGGCAGAGACAGTGTGGTTTTGGATGTGTGGTTCTACTGTTGTGCATATGTTGTATATGTTGTACATGTTGCATCTGTGATGTTGTGCACATGCAATGTTGTGTATATATAGTGTGTACATATTGTTTATGCAATGTTATGTACATGGAGTTATAGATAGTGTTGTGTGAATATTTCATATGCAATGCTGGGTATAAATGGTGATATGTACATGTTGGATTTGCGGTGTTGTGTACATATTGTACTTTGTGCATGATGGATATGCGATGTTGTGTGCATATGGTGTTGTGCACATGTTAGATATGTGGTGTTGTGTACATATGGTGCTATGTAAATGTTGTATATGTAGTGATATGTATATATGGTGTTGTTTGCATGTTGTACATGTGGTTCTCTATACATATGGTGTTGTGCGCATGATTGTACATGTGGTGTTGTGTGCATGTGGTGTTGTGTACATGTTGTACATGTGATGCTATGTGCAGGTGGTGTTGTGTACATGTCGTGCATGTGGCATTGTGTACATGTGGTGTCGTGTATTTGTCGTGCATGTGGTGTTGTGTACATATCGTATTGTGTACATGCTGTACATGTGGCGCATGTGGCGCCGTGTACACATTGTGCAGGTGGTGTCGTGTACATGTGATGTTGTGCACACATTGTGTAAGTGGTGCTATGTACATATGGTACTATGTACATGTTGTACATATGGTAATGGTATACATGTGGTATTATGTGCATGTCATACATGTTGTGTTACGGGCATGCAGTACTATGTATGTGGATTGTGTAGTGGTGGTATCGTGACATGTGTATTGTATTGTGTTGTACATCGAATGTAGGTGTATGTATTGTGTTGTGGCAGACATCGGATGTAGGAGTATCTATTGTGTTGTGTTGTACACTGGGTATAGGTGTATGTGTTGTATGTCAGGTGTAAGTGCATGTATTGCATGGCATTGTATGTCGTGTGTGGTTATATCTGTGTGATTTGCATTATGTGTATGTGCACATGGTTGAGGAGAAGGCAATGGGTGTTTGTCGGGTGCATCGACTGATCTGGAGTGCATATAGAATAAAGACAAAGGTAGAAGCCAAGGATTGATTAAAGGATATTATCAATATTTTATTTCAGTTTTATTATGTATGTGATTTATGATTCTGATCTGTGATGATTACATGTGATCTATGATTTTGGTTTATGATGGTTACATGTGATTTATGATTTTGTTCTATGATGGTTGTGTTTTGAGCTAACCTGATGTGATATGTTTATACATGATGATTTGGCCAAAGATGCTAGTTTGACTTGTTGTGACAAAAAGCGAACAAAATTGCAAGTATACCTTATTGACAAGCCACCAATGAGGTAAGATTTGAAGTTATTTCAATTTATTTTGAATCTAATGGAAATTATGGCTTGGTACATGAAAGCATGAAATGCCCTATTGAGTGGTCGAAACTGACGACAAACATTAGCAATAATAGCTAAAGGAATTTGAACAAGAAGCAATATGTTGGTGAAGCGTTCAGGAGCAGGTCCATTGTGGGACATTGGTACCCAATAGTGCTCATTAATTTCAATTAGCATTTTATGACCGGTATGATGGTTTTGAGGTAGGTATATGCCTTGGTTGTTTGATATTTTGATGCGAGGAAGCCTTGCCAAGGGATGGATCGCCCAGGATAGGGGATGCTGGGGAACTTGGAAGGTCACTGACTGCATGGAAGGGGTGACTAGATTGCCCGAGGGGATATGTAGCAGAGAAGGGAAGGCTGGGGATATATTTGTTTTTGTAATCAGCATTTCTATAAGGAATCAAATGCACATTGGGAGTGTGTTCTAGAACAATGAGTCAGGAAATGTTCACTGAGAGGAAAGTGGCATAGGATTATAGCATTGGACATTGGATGCAGATTTGACCTTACAGTGGATTCTGGACTTCCTGGGAAGGAGGTGAATCCTAGTATTACTTTGAGGGTGGAGGTGTGAGCCTATGGATTCCCTTGTTGCAGATCCAGGAATCATATCATTTTATTTGTTGGTTGAGAAAATGTGCATATGTGTATATTTGTGTATTATTGTAAATATTGTATCAAGCTGGATTTATAAAGCTCCATAGACGGTATGGGTATTTTTTGGTTGAAGCAAATGTGTATGTGTATATGTGGTTATTGGAAATACCGTAATGAGCTATGTTATAAAGCTCCATTAAATGGTATGTTTTCCATGTTTCAGTGGTGGTCATTGTAAATACTGCATTGAGCTAAGCTATAAATCTCTATGGGCAGTATGTTCGGTTACAACGGTCTTTCTGGTTATAGGTGTCATTGAACACCGAGGATGGTATTTCCCCAAGGGCGAGGGTTCTGTAACAACCTTGGTCAAAAATCCATGTAAATATAAAAATATAAGACCATGGCCATGAGACACGTATTCCAAGTTGAATGGCGAGAAAAACATCCTAGTGTGGGTGTTCATTTAGTTTATTATGGATAAGAAAATTGACAAAGGCATTTGGAAAGGAAAAATGACATTTTTAGCACATTTATTTATGAAAATAAAGGAAATTGGGAGAAAGGGAAGATGAAAGGTCACAGGTTGCATGTGAGGAGGAAAATGAAGGAAACTAATGAATGAAGAAAATAGAGGTGTCATTAATAAAAAGGATTATGAGGATCAGTTGGCAAGCTTTTGCTCAAGGCTTGGTCAGTGTAACCTTTTGCCAGTTCAGTTTCAGAGCTCTCTCATTATTCTTTCTTTCTCTCTCACTCTTGGACACTTAAAGTTTTCTTGGAGTACTTTGGAATTGGATCAAGAAAGGCAAAGAAGGAAAGAGGAAGGAAGGAGAAAGAAAGGAAGAGCAAGATTAAGCAGCTACATCAAGATTCTTTGCAGGTATCAATTTTCATGTGTGATTTCCTTGCTATATTTGGCATGCATGGTATTGCATGTGGTTCCTTGTTGTCATGGCATTGGTTTTTCCAAGTGTGATAGTGTTTTTCGGCCTAGCCATTCCATTTCCGAATAGCCATGGTGTGATGGTGTTCACATGTTTTGATTGAGATGGATTTCTAGGTGGATTTGAAGTTGAGTGAGGTGGATCTCTAAATAAAAGAACACATGGACCAGTAATCCTTGAACTATAATGTAGGTTGCAGTACAGCCAAATTTTGTGTTGCCTTGGTGGGTCTAGGAATCCTCAATCGATGAATGACGAAATGTACGATTAAGCCTAGAGGTGGGTGCTCTCCACCAGGCCTAGTAATCTGTGGATGGGATATACGTTAAAGCTTGGAGAGTGGAACCTCGGTTAGGGCCTAGTGATCTAGTGTGGATTGCAATAAATCCTAAAGGCTAGGAGATAGGAAAATTCCTCACGATGTAGGTGGATAAATCTAGTGGCATTCGTGCTTGCTTTGACCTAGTGATCTGTTGGAGATCATGGTAAAGCCTATTATTACATGTTTATTGTTATGGCCTAGTGATTCAGTGTGGATTGCGGTAAAGCCTGGTTTCTATTGATGAGGGTGAGGTGGTTTAGCCTCAGGATGCCTTGGTTGGTTCTTTTGGTTTGAGTCCCACATTCATGCTTTGAATATGGAATGAGGGTGATTAGCTGAAGAGAGATTTGGATCATCCAATCTATGGTTAGGCAGAACGTGGTAGTCCCATATCAGGTTGGCTTTTGCATTCATTAATAAGAGGTTCTTTTCTTAGTATCTTATATGTAATGTACTGATTTATATGTGGATTCTATGGCTGATGTATCCCTAATATTTCTATTGTTATTATGTTAGTTATAAGCATGTATTATGACAATGATGATGTCCAGTTGTTCTCATGTTTTGATTTATAAATGAATGAATAATATATCTATGACATAATAGATGATAATGCAACTAATGATATAAGGGAACAATGATTCTTTTCGATTCTTAGATAAGTATGAGGCCCCTATGCTCAAATATGTTTTCTAAACTTGTAGATTACATATTTGTGACATGTTTAACGAAATTTCTGCCATGGCTAGTAGGGGTCCAGTCAAGCCCTTATTCAAGTAATTGCATTTGTCTGATATTCTATTGTTATCTTTCAGTTCTGAAAGTATCATGGAGTTCTGGGCAGTGACCTAGGCTTTGGGCCTGAAAAGGGGCACAAATACCAGAGTTGTAGGCATAGAACTGAGGAGAAAAGTCCTGAGACACACCCATGCCTTGCTGTGGTAGTGACTAGAGCCTCCCACAAGCACCATTTTCCAAATAAAGGGAGCATCCACGGTTTTGATGCACTAAAAATTCAGTTGGTCTCAAGGGTTGGTTACCTGAGTGGTTTGGATGGCTCCTAGGAGTTATGTTGCTGATGTGGAAGGTTTGTATGGTGTGTTTTCATCAATTCCACTTTCTTAAGGTGACTTAAGTGGTTGAATCCTATCATAGTAACTTCTAATTGCATATTTACCCTAGTTGGCCGGTTACTTGGGTAGATTTGGGATGAGGGTGTTACAAAAAATCTACAAATGCATATTGAGCTTGTGGATGACGGAAGTTACCGTTCTACCGAGCTTTTTACAATAACCTTTAAGAGGGTGTCAGGATCTCCTCTTCACCTCAAAGATGTCATGTTTGTTCTAGGTCTAAAGAAGAATCTCATCTTTGTAGCAGTTTTGGAATAATGTGGTTATGATGCGATCTTTAGCAAAGGGAAAGCATTACTGAGACAAATAGCTATTGGACAAGTGAAGCAGATCGAGGTTCAGGTGAAGAACCTATACAAGTTGGATGTGGAATATTGTGATGCATTTAGCCATAAGGTAGAGAACATGCAGAGTCATGACGTCGGTGAGTTCTGGCATAGGAGATTGGGAATTTGCATCATGACGCCCTAAAACTTATGAAACAAATAACCACTGGCCTCCCTAAATGAGAAATTAACAACATAATGTATTCTAGGGTTGTACCTTGGGGAAGTAGGTTAAATCAAAATTCCATGATCAAGACAACATAACACATGTAGTCTTGGAAAGAGTCCACTTTGATGTTTACAGACCCTTCTCGACCAACTCCATTGCTAGACATAAGTACTATGTTATTTTTATTGATGATTTCTCAAGGAAGTATTGGATCTTGTTCATGTGGAATAAGAATGAGACATTATCAAAGTTTTTGGAGTTCAAGGCACTAGTTGAGAAAGAGACTGGGAATAAGGTGAAGGCTTTCAGGAGCGACAATGGAGGTGAGTATGTTTCAAATGAATTCCAATATTTCTATGAGAAGTAACACATTTGAAGAGAGTTGACAACACCCCACAACCTGCAGTAGAATGGGGTAGCTGAGAGGAAGAATTGTAGCATTGTGGGAGATGCGAGAGCTATGCTACATGACCAAGGCCTAGCACTACATTTGTGGGTAGAGGCATGTAACACAATAGTCTACTTGCAGAACCAAAGTCCTCATCGGATTCTTGGTATGATTACACTGGAGGATGTTTTCTCAGTGAGAAACCTAGATGTTTCTCACTTTAGAATTTTTGGAGCCTCTACTTACTGCCATGCCTCTAAAGGTTTGAGGAAGAAGATTAAGCTGAAAATAGAGTTGGGAGTTTTTGTGGGTTACACTGAAACTCCACACAATTGCCATGTGTACTTACCTTCCCTTAGAATGGAAATTATGCGAAGGGATGTAAAGTTTGATGAGGAGAAAGCAATGTAATGGTCTCTTCAGAGGGAGCTTCAAATCCCACAGGAAGAGGATATTTTATGTCCAAAGGAGGAACCTCAGAGGAGTCTTAGGAAGTTGTGGAGAAGCCACAAATGGATGATTAGAGAAGAGGAAAAATGGAGACTTCCACTTAAGAAGAACCATCCAAAGAAGGTAGGAAAAGAACCAAGGAAGCTGATAGATTGGTGTAGGATGTGAGGGAGAATATGGGAGCTCCTTCAAAATTTCATAGGCAAAGGAGGTCACCTGAGAGGTACATTGGCTACATGGATCTAATGACTGAGCTAGTAGAGATTGAGCCATCCTCTTTTGAGGAAGCAATGGAGAAACTAGTTTAGGTTGATGCAATGGTGGAATAATATGAATCCATCATGAAGAAAAGTGTTTGGGAAGTAGTCCCAAGACTAGTAGATCAATCAGTTGTGGGTTCAAGATGGATCTTCAAATTTAAGCATGCAATAGATAGAATCATAATGAAGTATAAGGCCATATTTGTGGGCAAATGATTCTCTCAAGTTGAGGGAACTGACTATGAGGAAACCCTTTCTCTTGTGGCAAGGTATTCATACATTAGATCAATTATTGCACTGGTTGTGTAGATGGGGTGGAAGATACACTAGATGGATGTAAAAACAACATTCCTCAATGGGGTTATTGAGAAGGAGGTGTACATTGAGCAACTAGAAGCTTTTGAGATATTTTCTCAAGACTCTCATGTGTGCAGACTCAAGTGAGCATTGTACAGTCTTAAACAGGCACCCCGTGCTTGATACACTACGATAAACCATTATCTCACTGGTTTGGGCTTCACCAAAGTTGAAGTGGATGCAAACCTCTATCATATTTTTGTAGAAGGTAAATTACTTATCATTGTTTTATATGTTAATGATTTAATATTAAAAGGTGATGAGCAGCTGATCAGTTCTTATAAGGAGGACCTTGCAAAGGAATTTGAGATGAAAGACATGGGTCTCATGCACTACTTCCTTGAGCTGGAAGTCTACAGATATTCTGCATGGAGAGTTGTAAGCCCATGGAGATAGCTCTAGCGACCAACTAGAGGAAGTAGACGACCAATTCAGGTGAAGAGGTGGATGCTACCATATACTGGTAGTTAGTGGGTTCACTGATGTATATTTTGAACACATGACTAGATATGTGCTATGCAGTCAACGAGTTGATCCAAGCTATGGTTAGGTAGACCAAATTGTTTTGGAAGGAAATAGAGCATGTTTTGGAGGGAGTGAAGTTGTGTGGCATCAAAGATGTAGATTAGGCAGGGAGTCCATCCAACCGAAAGAATACATCATTGGGAATTTTCAGTGTTGGGTCCACAGTGGTTTCCTGGTACATCAAGAAGCAGACGTTTGTGGAACTCAGCTCAGCAGAAGATGAATACATGGCTACAAGTCAGGCAACATGTGAGGCGATCTGGATGAGAAAGATACATGTGGGTGTTAGAAAATTACATATTACAGAGCAATGGAACACATAGAATATTGCATAAATATAAACACAGAGAATGCATAAAACTAGAGAGACACAGATATACGTGGTTCACCTAGTTTGGGCTACGTCCACCCCGAACAGCCAGTCCTTCCTTTCTATTATCCAGCAAAATGAAGAGACACAACCTACATCAGATCCGTTGTAATATCCTCTGTTTTCTCTCATAGTCTCAGCTCTTTGTTTCTCACTTAGAGAATACACATCAATTACACAGCCTCAATACAATACCCTCATATAAAGAGAGGGGTTTCCTTCTAGGGGCAAAACCCTAAACTAAACATAATTTCTACTGTCAGATCATCTGCCTAATGAATGGCTCAGATTGACTAGAAATTACTATACTTTTACAAGGCAATTTTACAGCTGTTTTTAGCTTCGGGGGCGCTGCCCCCAAAACCCCCCGCCAGAAGGGGGCTCCCAAAGGTCGCAACCGCCCCCCCCTGGACCCCCCCTGCAGTGAATATTTTACGGGCGGCGTTGTCACCCCCATTCCAAACTGGGGTCCAATGTGGCGGTACTTTTGAATATAGAAGATAATCAGGCTCCACACCCAACAATTATAGTTACACCTAAAGAAATACCATAAGAAGTATCAGTAATATGAGTGTATACTACCCATAATGCCTTTTGTTTATGAGTACTAGGGTTTGTCTCTTACTCAAATCTTGGCAGCATAAGTTTGCCTCTCTTCTCTCTCAGAATTCCCCCTATTGGCTCTTGGGTTAGCATGTTGTGGCCTCTCAAGTCATCTTCTCTCTATTTCAATACTTCCCAACTACCCTTACTCGGATGGTTTACTTTAGAAGTCCTACAGGGGGGGCTACAGAGGGGGAACTTGTCCCTGTTCTGGTTTACAAGAGGTATCCCCTTCCCGGTCTCGCTCCTCTGTAATTACTTCACTCGAATTGAGCCCTTGGATACCCTCTCAGTCTTATTCTAGCCATTCCAGTTAGGTTTCTTAGTGTGCCTATTATCCCTTAGCTTAGTTCTAACGGTCTCCAGGAAAGTCTCCCCTCTATAAAGGCTGCCTGAGTTATCCCTTCCGTGCCTCAGGAACCACCTAGCCAAAGCTGGATTTGTTCTGCAATCTCTCTTACCAGGGTCACTCTTATCTCCCCTGCCTCCCTCCTTCCCTCTCTACTCTTTTTTCAAAGGCATTTCTTTATCTTTTACATATCTCTCCCTTTCATTATCGTTCCATACTTGATTTGTGTTCTAGGAAACCCCGGTTTTGACTCTTTCTGAGTCCTGGTTTTCCCAAGCCTCCTTCCCCAGTACCTTTGGATTTAACATTACTGTAATTCTAATGTTAAGGGTATTGAGAATTACATACCATCGATTTGAGTTGACGCGGTTGCATCCATCGGCCTGCGTCCTCTTCCTGCATCCACCACCTTTCTTTGCTCCTACCCTTGCCCTCGCTCTCTCCGTGAAACTATCCTCTTTCTCACTTACCTTTTGTTTTAACATGTTGTCCCTACTATCTTCCTTAACATCTCCTACCTGTCCTCCTAATTCTCCTGCCACCCTTTCTTTCATTCCTACCCCTCGGAATGATGACCTTCTAGCGTTTCCTTCTCTGTCCCTCATTAACTCCCTCATGCCTCCGGTTGCTCCTATTGTGGGTACTTCTCTATGCTCATTCCACTTATCGGCTCTAATATTCCCACCCTCATGCTTGCCCCCAGGCCTTCCTCTCTCTCTCTCCCATTCTCAACCACACCTATCTTCTTTATGGGCCTTCCTCCTCCTTGCTATCCCATTTCCCCACATCCTGATGTGCTCTTTTTCCTTGCGCCTGAGTGAATGATCTTTGGCATCTCCACCTCCCATCACCTTTGCCCCACTTCTCCTTATCTGACACACCCTGATTGGGGGTTCTCCTATTACTTCTTGTCTTTTTCTAGGATCTCTACTAGTTTCCTCATTCCCTCCATTTGTAATAACTCTTCTCCTCTTATATCCAGGTTTCTACCTACTTGGCCACATCCCTAGTTTGCAAGATTGTCTGTTGCCACATTGCCCATCCTTCGGACATGTGTTGGGATGGTGTATCCTATCTGTCAAATTAGTTTGCTGATATCTTGGACAAGCCTTGTGGTCCTCCATCTTTGGATAATTTTTTCCTAGTGCGTTCCTTGCTCGAGCTTCTTCATCATGTCTATTGTCATTTTCAAGTCCCCTTCCACTTGCAGTCTCTGGAACCTCTCCCTTACTCCAATTTCCAGTCCCCTCTTCAGAGCATGAAGCTTTGCTTCATTATTTCTCACATTGCTGCAGTCCATAGCGTATAATTTGATCATTTTCCCTTTATTGTCTTTGAATACTCTTCCTGTCCTCGTCACCCCGGGATTCCCTTTTGCAGCACCATCGAAATTAAGTTTGATAAATTCTTTCTAAGGCTGTTTACAACAATTCACAGACTCACCATTGGGGTAGTGATGCTTCCATGAGGAGACATTTAACATACTGGGCTTCAAGTTCAGACTTATCATTATTCTTTCTTCATGTTGATTTTTTTTCCTATCCTCGTCGTACCATTTCTCTGCCAGTATCATTTCTCGTATGATTTGGATTATCTGTTTCCATCTTTCTTCTTTGGTTCTTCTTTCATCTTTGAAGATCAGGTTATTTCTTTCCTTCCATATTGCCCATAAGAAGAATCCCAGAGATAGTCTCCAGGCTCGATTCAGGATTGGGTTTTGGTAAGGCTTTTTCTGCCAATTATCCATTGTTGTTTTCATGTTGTTTGGGTTCCTGCCACTTACTCTGAATAGTTGATTATGGTTTTTCCATAGGTTTTTGTTGTACCTGCAAGCATTGGTCATATGCTCCATTGTTTCTACTTGTTATTTACATAAGTTTCATATTGAAGGTCCTTGAAGCCCCTTTTTTGTAGTTGATCCCATGTAAGTGCTGGCCCATGTCAGAGTATCCACATGAAGAAGGCGATTTTTGGCCATGTCTTTTCTTGCCATATTCTATCCCATTTATGTGTCCCCTATTGTATGTGATGTTTTTCTTGTAGATGATAGCCCTCTTTAATTGTGAACATCTCTTTAATCTTGTATCCCCATCTTAGAATGTCTGACCCCTTTGCTTTTGCAATTTTCTAGGTTTCCATCTCTTTCTCATATAACTTCCATTGGGGTGTTTCTGGAGCTTTTGGCCAGTCCTGTTTTTGTTTCCACTTTCTCCACTATTCTCCTAGTTCCATGCTCCAAAAATTTTTAATTGTTTGTTCACCATGGATATTGGTGTATTGATATACTTATTCAAGCTCAGGCTTGTTGTTTAGTTTTTCTCTCTGTTGCCACCCTTCTTCCCAAAAATTGACTTTGTCACCTCCTCTAATTTCCTAGAAACTATGGTTTCTAATCAAATTTATATTGTTTGAGGCTAAGTTCCAGATTGCTGATCCTTTCTTACTGTCCTGGAGTCTCAACGTTCCTTTTGTTGATCTTAGCATGCCATACTTCCTTTCCCACAATTGCTTCCATAAGTCTACTCCTCCCTGGATCCATTTCCACCAAGGTTTTGCCCCCATGACCTGAGTAAGAATGTATGGGACTCTGAGCCCTAGCCATCCTTCTTTTAGGGGTTTGTTGAGCCAATTCCATGATAGAAGAGCCCATTTTTTTCTTTTCTAGGCCCTTGCCACAAGAATTTTTTGAAGATGTTTATCATCTTTTGGCATACTACTTTTGGTGTCGCTTGACTGGTTACTTGGTAAATCAGAATATATTGAAGCACTAATATCAGTAATATTACTCGACTTGGCATATTCAGTGATCTGAATGTCCAATTCTGCATTTTTTCTTGTATTTTTTCCAACATGGGTTTCCAATTTGCCACCCTGTTTTGTTGATAATTTAGTTGGGTTCCTAGGTATTTCATGGGGAAATTACCTATTCTGAATCCCATTATTCTTGCTAAGAAATCTTGTGAAGGTGTTGTTGTGTTGAAGAAAAATATATCAGACTTTTCTTTGTTTATCTTCGTCGCTAAAGCACTAGTGAAGTCCGTAAGAATCTCCATTAACCCTTTGGCTTCTTTGAGAGAAGCCTACCCATACATGATTATGTCATCTACAAATTGTTGGTGTGTTAGTGGTATATCATTTCCCCATAGTCTAAGGCCAGTGTACTGTTCTCTTTGGGCTTTCTCTTTTATATACCGCCTGAGCCCTTTCACTACCAGTATGAACAAGAATGGGGATAGCGGATCACCTCACATGAGCCCTCGGATTGGGTTGAACGCCTCTATGGGTGATCCATTAAGTAGAATTGACAGGATTGGAGTTGATATCATCGACATTACCCATCCTATCCATCTTGCATCAAAGCCGAATGCCTTTAAACTTCCCTGTAGACATTTCCAATTCAGGCGATCATAGGCTTTTGATAGGTGTAATAACCTTTGGTTTTTTTTGCCTTTAATGAATGAATTGCCTTTTGCACCATCACTATGCCATCTATTATTTTTCTCCCGTTAACGAACCATGTTTCTTCCTGAGATATTAAGCTAGGTAATATCAGTTTTAGGTGATTGACCATAATTATAGCCATGATTTTGTATATTACATTACAAAGTACTGATGGTCTAAACCCTTGTAGTTCTTCCGAATGATATGGCTTCAGAATCAAGGCCAAAAATGTGGAGTTTAGGGCTGGATGCATTCTTTTTGTGCATCGGGACTCCTCGACAATTTTCACTATATCTTCTCCCATGAATGACCATGTCACTTGGAAGAATTCAGCTATGTATCTATTTGGGCCCGGTGCTTTATTTTTCGCCATATTTTTTATGACTTCTTCTACCTCTACTTTGGATATTTCTCTTAGCAAGGCCATGTTTTTGATCTCTGCTCACCAGATTGGGAATGTGCTATGTGATTTTGTTTATATTCCCCTCCCTACTTATGTTGGGTTCCATCAGTAGCCTCTGAAAGTGCTGCACTAAAAGATTGTCCATGTCTTCGTTTTGGGTAAGTTGGTTGCCTTGTTGATCTACTAAGGAGAATATCCTATTCTGTTGCCTTTGTTGGATCATAGCTTTGTGGAAAAACATTGTATTTCTTTCCCTTTCCATTAACCATTGGATTTTGGATTTTTGTTTCCACAGAATTTCTTGTTTTCTCCTTTCCTCCAATTTATTAATCAGTTGCCCTTCCTCCTCCACTAGCAACTCACTTCTACCTTCATTGATTATTTGTAGTCGTACTTTATTCATCTTGAATTGGATAAAATCTTGTTCCTGATGTGTATTGGTGAACTCATCCTTGTTCCATTTCTTTATTTTTACTTTTAGATCTTTAAGTTAGAGTTGAAAGGTATGCATCAGATTTCTCCCTTCTTTCTCACTCTCATTCCACCACTCCTTCATTTTTTCTATGAAAGTCGGTTCTCTTAGCCAAAAGGCTTCAAACCTAAATGGTCTGTTTTGATTTCCTTGTTTCATTTCTAATTCTAGTTTAATAGGCCAGTGGTTTAACCCTAGACACGGTAGAATTGTAGCCTCATAGTATACATTTTTACTAATGAATTTTTCTGTAGCCAAGAATCTATCCAGACAAGAAGCTATTTGTTTGTTCCCTCCCCTTCTATTATTCCACATGTATTTTCCATTTATTTTTGGGATATCCACTAGTTGTAGTTCGTATTGTATATCCCTAAATTTATCCATTTTTGGCTCTTCCCTTCGAAGTCCCCATTTTTTCTCCTCCAACGTTGTTATCAAGTCGAAGTTGCCTGCTAGTAACCAAAGCTTTTCCTCATGTAGTTGACTTAACATCTTTTTTCTCTGGAGGAAATTCTCCTTTTCCACTAGGATGTGAGGGTTGTATACTGTAGAGATTAAGAACCAATTTTTATTTCCTATTAGGCAAAACCACCCTATGAGGATTCTCTTCATGCCTATCCAATAATCCACTATGATCTCTATTGGGTTCCATAGCATTGCAATCTCGCCGGCACTACCTCTCGCATCTATAGTCATGCATTCATACCTCAGTTTTATTTTACTTATTATTTCTTCCATTTTCCCTCCTGTAATCTTTGTTTCTTATAGTAGAATTAGTTGGGGTTTTTTTAGTCTCTCAGTTAAGTACTTCTATTTGCCTCTGTTGTTGAGGCCTCTTATGTTCCAGGATGTAACTATCATTGGGACACTTTGTTTATTTGTTGGTATACCGCTGATAGCTATACCACCCTACCTGTGTTCACCAACATTTCTCCCATAATCTGTATGGATTCCTATAGGTTTCTCTGGCCTCTTCTCTTTCCTCATTTCATTTTATATGAATACTCTTGGGGGTTTTCCTGATGCATTCCTAGTTGTTCTACCATCTCTACTTGTCCCTGTCCCTGCTTATCTTGATACTATTGAAATGTCTCTCTGTATAGTCTTTTTTGGTCTTTTGGTATAAATCTTTCATATAAATGTCTCCATTCATTCAACACTTCCTTTTCCATGCTAAGTTCCTCTCCTTTGCTTGGGTCTATTTCCATTGTAGTTGTTTCCATCCTCTCCATATCCTCCTTTTCCTCTTTATTTTTTAGCTCTCTTTGAGCTTTCCTCTTGGGGTTCGATTTTCCTTGACTCGAACTACTCTCCTTTCCTTTCTCTTGATAATCCATAATTTGGACCTCATTTTCTTCTTCTTCTTCTATTTGCAGCGCTTCAAAGCTATTCTCTCTGCTCGACTGATTTTGATATTCCTTTTTCCCTATGTTGTGGGTTTACTTTTCTTGCCTCCTCTTACTTTTCAATTCTTGAAACCCTTCCTTATTTTCTTGAGGTTTCCTCTATTTCTTGTGCATGTTCTCCCCTTCGTCTAGGTTAAGTGGATAGTCCTAAAATAGGTGGCCATACTCATGACATCTATGGTGTCTGAATGGGATGTGTTCGTAGTCTAGGGTTTGTTGCCAAAATTGTTCATGGTATTCTAGTTCCACTATGTCAGGTATGAATTCGGCTATGTTCATGTATACACATATTCTTACATAGGAAGTGTGTCTGCCTCTTTTTGTCATTTCTGCTATTTTGATAAACTTTCCTATTGTATTTCCAATACCCTTTAGTATTTCGGGGTCCCAGAAATCCAATGGGAGTCCGAATAATCTTACCCATACCGAGGCTACCAAAATTTTTTCCTTGTTTGGGTCACAACATTATTCCAAATATCTCATAAACAAGCCAACATTATAATGGAAGTAAGGGCCATTTTCAAATACTTTTTCTTTCTCTTGCAAGTTCGAGAATATTACCATGAAGAAGCCTTTAGCTCCCAGCTTGAGCTCGATATGGCCTTTGGGTTGCCTTTTTTTCTGTATCCATTTGGTAAGATCTTTCTCCATTGACCAGATTCCGATGAATTTGCAGATTAGCGCGTGGTCTTTCATGTAAATTATGTATCGCTCCAGTTTGTTAATCAGAGTTATGAATCTCGGTTTATCTATCACACAGGGCAAACATTTTTCTTCGTTGCCTGCCTGCCATCGCGCCTCAAGGACGGGACTTGACATTTTGTTTATATCTCTTGTTATCTTCTGGTTGCTTTTCTTCTGGCGTGAATACCTTGCCGCCGTGTCTCGGTAGGAGGGGATCTCTTCCCTCCCTTCTTCCTCTATCATTCTGACCTTTGTAATGGCCTCCTAGTATATAGTTTTAAAGGCGTCATCAAAGATTAGGTCACGGTTGGGTTTAGCTCATGGCTTCCGAGCTAGAATTACCCAAAAATATAGAAAGTTAAAATATTTAATTTACATTACATTAATCTTTTTATTTTATTTTATTACGTTACAATATTTCTACCATATTATTCTGAACCCAAAAATATCAATTTAAAAATGTACCTCTATCCTAATGGGTTGCGCGAAAAGATATCAATTTAAAGATGCTAAAAATTATCAATCTAAGATTGAAAATGTTAATGAAAATAATAAACATAAAGAAATCATGTTATTGTTTTTCAAACCTTGGCGTGCATTTCTTTCTAATAAAATAAAACAAGTTATCAATACCCAAATTCCAAGACAAAGACAAATTTGATTAACGAATCATGTGTTGGGATTGTTGTGGGTTGGGAGTTTGATTTTTTTTTGTACGAGGAAGACAAGCACAAAATCGTTTGTCAATTTTGACTTCTTAACTAACTATTGCAAGTTGAAATTATCATTAGTTTTTATGGGCCATTGATATTTTGTCTCTTTCAAATCTAAACATTTCCACTTGTATGGGATAGTTAACTAAGACTATTTTCACTTGTATGAGATAGTTCACTAATGACTATTTGACCAATTAACTAGGATTCCGTGTTCGTTCTTTAGTGTATATTCACATATCTCAAAATTCACTACTAGACTCACGAGTCACTACTATATTGGTTCAACTATGTGGAATATATTATATTGAATTGTATTTTCTCATAATTTTCCTTTCTGGGAATGAATAAAATTCATCAATTACTTTCTCTATCAATTTTATTTATTTTTCTTGAAATTTTTGTTCATTATTTTCTAGCTAGATTCAACTTGTAGGTTCAACTTCAATTTCACATGGTATTAGAGTCCACTAGAACTAGGAAGGAGTATAAACAATCTATTTGGAGATTGGAGCTATTGGAAAGAATGGATTTTCCACCTTCCACAACTCTCATGCCATATAATTATTTCAATTGGAATCTAAAGATTCTACTGCAACTCTCAAGTATCAAATAGCCATGGTAATGGAGACTGAACCAATTTCCGTAATTAAAAAATCCAAATATTTCAACCACATGGACAAGGCCTTCAGTCTTTTATGCTTATCAATTTCTCTAGAATTATTGTTTCATGTTGAAGTGTGCATAACTCCAAATCAAGTTTGGACCACTTTAGAGACACTCTTTGGGAAGAAAGATGAGATGTGGGGTCACATCCTTGAACATGAACTGAAATAATTAGATCCAAGTAGTTTCAAAAACATTCAATATTTCTTCACCAGGTTCAAAGTGTTATTACTCTAATTGAAAGAATGTAGATCGACAAATCCAAGCAAGAAAGCCAATTAATTCTTGTAATATTGTCAAAATTGGGTCCAGAGTATCTTACGTTTGTCTCCACTTAAATTAGGTCTATAGTACGTTATATTTGTCTCCACTTAAATTGGTCTAGAGTATGTTATATGTGTCTCCACTTTTCAAACAGTCAGGTCTACAATAGGTGTAACCTAAAATATGCCCACACTTGATGCTTTTATTGAGTCCCTCATACATGAGCAAGATGAGCCCATAAACATGGGCACACTAAAATTTCCAAATCAGATGCACTTGTTGTGCATGAAAGGGGCAAGGCCAACTTGAAATCAAATCATAAATCCAAAGGAAAAGGAAGCAAAATAATTAGATCCAAGAAAGGGAGGAGATCCCAAACGTCCAAATGAAACTACTAGCTCAAAGGAAAAGAAGGGAAAGAAGGGGCAATCAAAATGCAACTATTGCAACTATAGTTACCATCTAGAATCATCATGCATGAAGAAGACAATTGATCTCATGGTGCCAACTCTTCAAGAGAACAATCTTCGTGACTGTATTCTAGAGAGTGTTAAGAAGAAGCAGGGAGAAAGAGCACATGAAACAAGAGGGAATGCACATGCATAATTTGTTATTCATTCTTTTCCTAATGCATGGATCATAGATTTTGAAACTTCACATCACATGACATCCACAAAATATGATCTCTCATATTTCAAACCATATGTTGGTCCTCTTATTCTCATGGGAGATGATTCTCGAGTAGAGGCAACTAGACAAGGGACGGTGGATCTTGGAGATGGAATCTTTGATAATTTCGTCCATATTCGAAGCTTTCAGTAAATCTTCTCTCTGTGTATACAATGACACATATTGGCATCGAAAGGAGAGTTGAATTCACCATAGTTTCGGTGAGCATATATGACATGTAAGTTAACTCCAAAATTGTCATTGGTAAGGTAAATCATCAGTGTCATCTATACACTATACACTTTTTCTAAATTTGTTCCTCAATAAAATTCCACTTTCCTATTGAAGTGTGAAAATGATGAAAGAAAGATTTGGCATGAAAGGTTTGGACACTTAAATTTTAGATACATGCATCACCTTATCAAATAGGGGATGGCGAAAGGCTTGTCTGCCATAGAATTTTCTAATGGAGTTTGTGAAGGATGTGCTCTTGGAAAGCATCCACAAGAAAAGTTTGCGAAGGGGAATGCATGAAGGCCCTCCTCTCCCTTGGGTCTTATTCTTCGCGATCTTATGTGGCCATTTCCAAATCCTTCCATGGGAAAAGCATGATATGTACTCGCATTCATATATGATTGCACGAGATACACATAGGTGTACTTTCTCAAACTCAAATATTAAGTGTTTGAGAATATAAATATTTTCAAAGCACGTGTAGAAACATAATTTGGAAAGATGATCAATATACTCCGTGCAAATAATGGGGGGAGTATGTCAATAAGGATATCCAACATTTTTGTGATGAAGCAGGAATACAGTTGCAACACACAATTCTAGTGCTCAATAGTAGAACATGGTAGTTGAGAGGAAGAATAGATCCTTGAAAGACATAGAAAATTGCATGTTGCATGCAAGGTCCCTTTCTTCCAAATTGTGGGCTGAAGAAATCAATTGTGCTTTGTGTGTACAAAATAGATCTCCTCACAAATATGTTATAAGAAAAGCACCTTTTGAAGAATGGGGTGGAATGCAACTAGAAGTTACACATTTCCACATTTTAAGATCTAGCACATGGGTCCACATTACTTTAGAAAAGAGGAAGGCTTTGGAGCCACAAAGAAAAGAGTGCATCTTTGTTGGATATCCAGATGGTGTAAAGGGATATAGATTTCTAGATCTTTCAACAAAAAAGGTATTCATTGAGAGTGTCTACTTTGATGAAAGTCCCTTGCATGCTTCTAAGAAACAACATGCAAAAACGTTTGTGTTTCCTCCTATGGTAGATCTATGACATGATGTATCCTTTCATTTAGATTATATTTCAGATCTAAGTTTCGAATAAGATTAAGAAGATAGTGAGCATGCATGTGAATATTTCGATTCTTGACCACTTTCGACAAAGAATTGGTTCTTAATGAGTGATGTATTGGATGATCCTGCCACAAGATGTCAATTTCAAGAAGCACCACATGCAGTCACAACTACAGAATCAATTACACACATGCATTGCTACATGGTTCTATCCTTTGACCCTCAAAACTATGAAGAAGCTATAGATAATCCTTTATTGTAAGATGTTATGGATGATGAGTACAACTCCCTCATTAAGAACCAAACATCGGACTTGGTTCCACTTCCTTTAGATTTTAAGCTTGTCAAATGAGATTGGGTCTATAAAACAAATAAAGTAGTGGATGTACTTATGAGTAGATACAAAGCACAGTTGGTGGCCAAAGGCTTTCAATATGTTCATGGAAAAAATAGACTCTATTCGGTTAACTCTCACCATTGCAGTAGTAAGAAGCTGGGAGGTTCACCACATGGATGTGAAGAATGCATCACATGGTAATATCAAAGAGGAAATTTACATGGAGAAACACAAGGATATGCAAAGAAATATTCTTTAATTTTCTGATTCAAAAGGTCTCTCTATGGCCTTAAGTAGGCACCTAGAAAATAGTATGCTAAAATGAATTCCTATTTACTCTCTCAGCATTTCATTCAATTTAAACCCAGTCCAAATGTTCATATGCTAAGGAAATCTGACTCTCTATTTCTCATAGTGCTCTATATAGATGATCTATTAATGACATGTAGTTCAGCCTCAACCATTGCTATAGTCAAAAACACTTTGCTTGAGATGTTCGATATGACAGATATGGGTATGTTACACTTCTTCCTTGGACTAGAAATCAATGAGAATGATTCATGGATCAAAATTTCCTAGTCCAAGTATGTGAGAAACCTCTTAGTTTGCTTTCCATTAGGGGAATTTTTACATCTAAAATAGGCCTCCTAAGGAAAATAGTAAAATAAGAGTTATAATTTTTTAAGGAAAAAAAAAGGAAACTAATTTTTTTAATTGTTTTTTTAGTTTATCTCCTCATGCGTTTACTCAAATCTCAAGTGTATGTACTCGTTGAATACAAAAATAAATTCCACATCCAACAAGTAACCACCATGGATACTTCTGAGCTGACCCACATCGGAAAATAATGAAAATACTTGAAAAATGTGTTGAACGTGTTTTTTTCATGTATTTTAAATTTTATTCGATGTGGGTTTTCTTATAAATATGCATAGTAGGTACTCGTTGGATGTAGAATTTAATTTTGGATACAACATGTGTCTACACTTGACATTTGAGTAAGCCCATAAGGTAATAAGCCATAAATACAATTAAAAAAGTAGTTTTCTTTTTTCCCTCCAAAATATGTATCCCTAGGGATGACATCATCATCCTGAATCATATTGGTTCATTTAAAGTTAATTTTCTTAGCACATTTTTTTTCCTTGAGGTCCATTTTTTACCTCAAAATTGCCCTAATGACATGACCAACTACAAGCTAGCGGCTACAGTTTTCCTATTGGGGGTACACCTTGGGGATGGAAATGAGACATAGTTGTTTGATTGCACCATGTACATACAACTTTTGTGGAGTCTCCTCTATCTCATTCACTTGTCTAGATCTCTCATATGCAGTCAGTGTAGTTTCCATATACATATAGGAGCCACAAGAGTTGCATGGAATGCTGCCAAGTGCATACCCAGATATGTCTAGGGAACCATCAACTATGGGATTCATTATGCGACATGTGGTACTTTGTATCTCATTTTCCAAATTGATTCAGATTGGGCTTGTGATAACAATGATTGCAAGTCCACTTCAGGATCAATTCTCAATTTGGGTTCTGACCCCATTTGTTGCTCTAGAAAAAAGAAATCTATGATTGCTTTATCGTTGGTAGAGGATGATTACATAGGTGCAATCAATATTTCCATTCAATCCATTTGGTTGCAAAACTTGCTCCTTCATCTTGGTATCATATTTCATCGTCCAACTGACATTTGGTGTGATAACCAAAGAACCCTAAAGTTTTGTAGAGATCCAGTGTAGAGACAACAAAGAAACACATCAATATCCACATGCACTACTTTCTAGAATTGGTACATGATGGGATCATCGACTTGAAACATTGTTCCACTTCTGAATACATTGCCAACATATTCACGCATATTTTCATTGAGCAGAAGTTTTTCTTTCTGCAAAATTTCCTTGCGGTGAAGGACATAAAGACCTATTAGTTGTATTTCTTTTTCAGTATTATATTTTGACGGTGGTTTTGTTCCCATTTGGTTTTCCCTTTTTGTTATTCTTGCATTTTTTCTCTATTACTTATATGAATTTTAAAATGGGTACCTTACATGGCTTCTTGTCGAGACCCACTCATTTTGTTCTCTCTAATAGTGCTTCAGGTGGGGTATTGGAGATAACATACACTTAATTTCACTTCCGTTAACTAGGATTATCTCCACTTGCTTGAGATAGTTAATTGGTGAATGCATGGCCAGTTAACTATGACTATATCCAATTGCATGAGATAATTAACTAATGATTGAATGGCCAATTCACTATGACTAGGTGTCTATTTTCGTTAGTGCATGTTCACATCTCTCTGGATTCACTACTATACTCACTACTATATTAGTTCAACCATGTAGAATATATTTTATTGAATTGTATTCTCTCATAATCTTATTTTTTATGCATGAACACAATTCATTAATTCATTTTTCTATCAATTTTCTTTCTTCTTTACTTGCAAGTCTTTTTCATTATTTTCTAGCTAGATATAACATGTGCATGCTCAACTACAATTTCATAGAAAATTATTATTTTTTTTTATTGAAGTTAAGGATCCTCATTAGTTTTAATTGATGGATAATAATAGTCAACATCCAGAATGAATTTTCTAGGAAAAATTCTATCACGAGGTGATTTACTAATAAAATAGGATTAAAGTTAAAATTTATAAAATATCATTAACATTCCTTCTTGAAATTGTGAAAATGAATAAAGGGATAGTTTAAACCATGGAATTTGACGTACAATCTCATTTTGTAATTTCAACCTTGATAACAACCAACATCAAATCACCCAAAACTAAAAGTAAAAATTCTTAATCAAGGTTTCTATAGTTCTAGTGCCACCCTGCACCCTTGAAAGACTACTAGCTCATATTTTTTGTGTCATACATGCCCTTGAAGGAAATTGAATAGGGAGATTCACAATTAGAAAACATAAAATTATAAGGAATTAAGAACCTAGGATACTCTTGAAGTCTCTCTCCAAGTTAATTCAAGGATAACAAGGAAGGAAAGTGGTTTGCCCCCCATGCAAGAGGAAATCCCTAAAACCTCTACCAAATGATGAAGAGAGTCTCTTAGAATTTTAGAGGATTAGGGAGTGAAAAAAAAACTCTTAGAAGTTAGAAGCTTGAAAAACAATGAAATGCTCCTAATCTCTTTCCTGTATGAGACACAATTGGGAGAAAATGAAGCCCTCCGGAAGATCAAGTCCTTATGGTGAGAGAGTCATGCTTTTGTAGTTGGATTTCTATGGATCTTTGGAGGTCTTTGTAAATTATGGGTTGATACAATGTTTTAATTGATTTAAGAACAATAGACACAACATTGGCTTGCCACCCACCTTCATATGACACTTGCTCATACGACATTTTTTAAAATTAATCAATTTAATTAAAATGGAAAAATAACCATAACCAATTTGGAGATAAATCTCAACCTTTGATTTGTGAAAACTATTAAAAATAGTTTAGAATATTACATAAAGGTTAAATCCCTACCATCCACTTGATAAATATTCACAATTATATTAAAATTTTGGAAGCCCTCAAGGAAATTTATTGAGGGGACTTTATTTCTCTTGGAACTTCATAGTAGATGGATATATGGTAGTATATATAAGTGAAGAAATGTTATGATATGAGAATTACTTATGTAAAATTTTCAATTTGCTAGGTATTAGATTATTGTTGTATATAATCACTTAGTTAATCCGTCTCTAAAAGTAATAAGTTTGACCCTTGAGGTGTATATGAGTTGGTGATAGAGTACATTATTAAGGCAATCAAACCTTAAATAGTCATGAGCACCATATGAAGGATTTTTCGATGGTCACTACAAGCAAGGTGGTTCAGTCAATTTTTGTGTATTATGTGACAATTGACTACTAAAATGGAGCAACATTTATAAGAAAAGGACACCTTGAGTCAAGATGGAATGCCCATTCTATAAGGGTAAGTATGAATATGTATGTATTTATATATGTATAGGTATTTCACTGATTCCACATCCATAGTTGAATATATAAAGATCAATTTTGTAATGAAAGTATATCGATCATAAACTTTCCATTAAGAGCAATGCATGAGGGAAATTTGTATTGGATAAACATTCTCTCATTTTAGACAAGTCAAAAGGAAGTTAAAGATAATTTTGGAGGTGTGTCCAAATCAAATAGAAAATGAAGGCACATTGAAGTTCAAGTCAAAAAGCATCATGCAAAGTTCACATCATGAAGATTTGAAATGGTCAAAGTATTGACATCCTTGTGTAAGTCAAGTTAACTTTTTTTAAGCCCAATACAAGATGAGATGGAGAGTATGTGTCAACGTAAAGTCATCGCCATGCTTTATTATCTAACAAGGTGACCTTTGACACATTAACATAATACTTCTCTCTTCCATAGTCTCAATCCTAAATGGGGAGGAAAGTAGGAACTCTTTCAGAACAAAATGGGGGCGAGTTTATATGATCTATGAAGATATACGATGCATCGTAATACTATATCCTAGCTAGTCTTGTAGTTCTTGAAGTGCATGCATGTATTTTTATTTTTATTTTTATTTTTATATTAGTCTACTATTACATTAGTTATTTATATTTTTTAATATTTCTTTTAGTCTTCAAACTACATGCATGCATATATTGAAACAATTTGTGGACACATTATGAACTTATAAAATCCCATTAGGTAATATGAAGAAAGAGAATTAGCTTTTATTTTTAGGTATTCTTCATATTTTCTATTTATTTCCCATGTTTCTATGTTAATATCACAATTAAATAGTTTTACAATGTGCTTACCTCTCTTGACTCCAATATCTTAGCTAAAAAATGTTTGAATTTTCAGCACATGGATTTAGATCTAGATATAAAATAGCTCCTATGGATAGAATATTTGCATTAGGATGTATAATGGTTAAATTCCATAGTTTGACATTTCAAAGAAGGGTATCATTACCTAAGCCATGCTTAATGGTCAAGGGTTACACTAAATTCCTGCTTGATACATCACATGTTTCTCTATCTTATCTTTGTGCTTCCCTTTTCAAATCTATTGATTGTTGAGAACATGTGTAAAAATCCCCTTGCCTTTAGATGGGTATAAATTCATGGCGTAACTAATCAAACTACACCTCCCTAGGAAATGAAATTTACTTAATTAGTTTGATTAGGAAATTTATCGTAGCATGAAATTATCTCTTTAATGTTGATCCTTTATAATATCTTTATATTAGCATCAAAATGTACAAAAACCATATATAAACATTAATTTCACACATTTATATCAAAATCAAGTATCACATCATTAGGTTATTTGGTTTTATTAATAATATTAATATTAAGGCTTGTTAATAGGGTTTAACGAAATTTATTAATAATAACTTTTAATAATGAGGTTTAAGGTTTAATAATAATAAGAATATAAGGTTAATAACATTATGTGGTTATTAATAATGTTAATAAATATTTATATTAAGGTTTATTAATTATTTATTAATAAGGATTAATAATTTTTATTAATAATATATTTAAACCTTAGTAACATTATAATACTACACTAATGATTGTATATCAATACATGAATTTACACATTAGCACATTAATAATACATTTTATCTATACATAGTAATGCATCAATAATATACTAATATATACATTAACACATGTCAATCATGGTTGAAATGGTCAACCATAATCAACATGGACATCATGCTCAACCACGATTACCCATGGGAACCATAAGAATTAGTTTTATTAATAATAATGTTTACTAAGATTCATATATAATATATAACAATAATAAGGTTTTATTAATGATAGAAAAAGAGACAAAAAATTGGAGTTTGAGTTTTCGGAGGCAAAAAGGGAACAAAGAACTCTAGTCCTAGTTTGCAGTCTAGTGCCTCCATTGTTAGTTTTCCTCAGGCCTTCTTTCCTCCTCCTCTATGTTTATGTCACCACTTTTCTTTTCCCATTTCTATAGTAGTTTTTTTGCATGGAGTGGGGGGCATGGAGGTTGGAGCTCTATCCGCCTTGCCCCATGTTCCACACTTTTCAATTTTTTTTAGAGTCAATATTTTGGGTCTTCTCTATTGGGCAATGTTGTTTTATTTACATGTTTCAAGGGATGTGTATGATGGTTTAGATGGGATATTATCACAACCTTATTCTCTTCCTCATTACTCCTAACTTATGTTATTGCCGTCAAAGTTAGGTGTCAGATCCTCTTTTTGAGGTTTTGTGGCCTCTTTTTTCTTGCCATTGGGGGTGTTTTGTTGGGCTTGACTTTTTGTTCCTCTTCCTGACTACACTCTTTTCTCTTGATAGGCTCCTTTCCAACTGTCATGGCCATCCTTCAGGATTTGCGTCTTTTTTTCTATTTTCTTTTAGGCATCTTCCTTCTTATGTTGGCAATGGGGTTCAATGATACTCCTTAGAAGTTGTCATTTTTTCTTGATGCTTTTCCGTTGTCATAGTTTCAGTTGGGTTTGTACATCGATCTTCTGTTTTGTTGTTGTTTATGGACATATCTTTGTATGTAATGACTACCCATTGTGGGCTTCTTAGGGTTCATTTTCATGGGTTTTTTCAATGGGCATGTGTTCCCTTTTAATTGATATATGTATCAAACATTTCTTTGCTCAGGAATGCATACACACATTGTGCATCTACATAATGTAATTTTTATATTCATTAACAGAAATAACGATTTTTTTCTCTAAAAAAAGGCTTTATTAGTAAAATTGAAGGTTTATCAATAACATTAACATTAAGATTAATAACATTAATGTAGCTATTAATAATGTTAATAATATTTATTTTAAGGTTTAGTAATTATTTATTAATAGTGTTTAAAGTTTATTAAAGATATTAATATTGAGGTTTATTAATAATAACATTTATTAGTATATTAATAAGGTTTAATAATTTTATACTTTTATTTAAACTGTAAAAGCTTTATAATAATGCATTAATAAGTATGCTTCAATGCATTAACACACTAATAATACATTTGTACTCTAGAGATTAAGATAATAAGTTAGATATTATTATATAAATATACACGTAAACACATGTCAATCACTTGGTTAACCATAGTCAAAATTGACATGGACATTGATATAGTCATTACACTTAACTTTAAATTTAATAACTTTACATAATAAATTAATATAGGTTTAATGTGTGTGTGTTACACACACACGCACATTAAACCTAGGTTGAGGTGCCTGCTTATTGGTTGAAAGAAAAACCGATCCACCCACGATGGGATGCTTATCTCCAAGATTGTACGAGGATATTATTTAATATTTCTTTTTTCAATATTTAATTTTAAATATAACATTAATAAATTTTCCCAACAATGCAAATATATTAACTATGGTGAAACCAATTCAAATTTTGTCAACAATGATCACAATGGTCATCCATGGTTAACATGGTCAACCATATTCATTTATAGTTAAACATTGACAACCATGGTCAACATTGTTCACCAAGAGTTTGAGCAACAACATGTGACTTAATGGATGTTTCTATTATTTGTAATTGATTTTCCTTAATTTCTCTCTTGAATGTTTCCAGCTTCCTTTTAATGTTTTATTGAATTTTTTTTTATGCATGATTGGTTCATGTGGTTTTTATTGATTTAAGGGTTTGTGATAAAGTTAAAGACCTTTTTTGAGTAAAAAAAAGTTTTATTTATTTATTTTGTCATGTTTATTTGAGAGAGATATGTCATTAGGCTTAATATATGGCTTCACTTATTCTATGGGTATTCAATTTGTTTATCTAAAGTGAAGGAATTAGATAAGTATCTAGCTATTAGAGAAGAAATGTATAAAAAACCAAAAGAATTTGATGTAAATATTCATGATTTTAATATAGCTATTGATAAACAATATTTTCATGTGAATCCTCTAGAATGTGATTTACACAGAAAATGAATGAGTTGTTTGAATATCTCAATACCTAGTTTGAGAAAAATAACCTCTAAAGTTCAACATTGTACACTTTTGGGAGTACCTCTCCAACTAGTTGCCCTTGGGGGTTAATAAGACCTTTCTCATAAAAAATGATAAAATCATACAAAGAGATTTGCAAGAGCTTATAATAAGAAACTTCACAAACATAACCATTATGTTTCTTTTCTCAAACATGTAAAATGAGTGTATTATAGTTTAAAATGTTCTTTTTTCTTATTATTATAAAATGATTTCATACATTATTAAGTATTATGTAAAAATTTACAATGTTTTCTAATATTGTGAAAGATTTATCAAGACTATAGTGTTTTATAATTCATTGAAAGATTCACCAAAAAATTATACCTGCATATAATTTATATTATCGGTAAAATAGGCTATACTTTTTCCTATGTGTCATCAGGATTCACCCATTTATTATACAAATAAATTTTGGGGGGTTTGTTAAAATTTCGACTCGTTAACTCATGGAAGTTTCCAGCGAGTGAGCCTCCTTTAGGCGCCTTGGAAGAGGTTTTCACCCAGAGTTATTTATTTATTTATTTTTCTTCAAAATTACCAATTTCCTTATAGAGGTTTTTAGCTAGTGAGACTGTCTCAAGTTCCTCAAAGGAGGTTTTCGCTTGAGGTTTTTTTTTTCTCCTTCTTTTACTTTTTTTTTTCTTTCTTGTTGGTCAAGGAATAGATGGATTGGGAGATCTAATTCTCTCAATCAGATTCATTTTCTTATAAATCATCCCTGGAGAGGGATTTCTTGTAAATATTTAATTGATATCCATTCACTAGAAGTGGTATTTGTTCTTCATTTATAGCCTTGATTTTGATAGAGTCGTTATCATAACACTTCTCCACTAGGTAAGTCCCTAACCATTTGGTCAAGAGTTTTCCTTTGAAATCCTTAAACCTAGGGTCATTCAAGAGGTACTAATCACCCTCTTGGAAGGCTCTAGTTTTAATGTATTTGTTATGCCATACTTTTCTCTACAGTTGGAATACCTCAATGTGTAACAATGTTTGCATTGTATGATCATCTAAGGCATTCAACTATTGCAACTTATAAGCATGTGCTTTGGTCATATCAATGTCAAGATAGGCTTCCATACTTAGCGTGTTGTGCTCAAATTTAGTTAATAATATAGCCTTATTCTCATAGACTATCTCATATGGGGTGAAACAACCGGTGGTTTTCCAAATAGTGTTGTAGGTTCAAGTGGTTTAGCAAGCCTTTCCACCTAGTCCCTTTTGCTTCCATTGATCACTTTGGTAAGAGTGTTATTTAATGCCATGTTAGTGACTTCTACTTATCCATTTTCTTAGGGGTAGTATGGAGTAGACTTCTAATGGTGAATGTGGTGTTGCTTCATTATCCCTTAAATCACATTGGAGGTGAACTGGGATCCTTTCCCTGACACATGTTTTATTGGAAAGTCAAACTTGTAGAATAAATTTTCCCATGAGAATTCAACCACTTTATATTCTACTGTTTCCTTCATGCCATTCACTTTAACCAATTTGGTCACGTAATAAGTGCATACAGTGATGTACTTTTTTTTGGTCTAGATGGGGTATCAGTATGACCAATGAATACCCTACTCCATTTCTCAAATGGCTCAAAATGCGCTTGAGATTGAAAGGGAATTTCATCCTACCGAGTAGGTTCTCCCATCCTCTGCCACTCATCACATTGTGCAATGCATCTCTGGGAATCTTTGTGAAGGGTTGGCCAAAAGTATCTTTCTTGCAGGATTTTGTAAGTTGTCCTCCCTGTAGCAAAATGACCCCCATTGTGTCCATCATGGAAAGCTAAGAGGATTTCATAGACTCATCCTCTCTCACACATCTTCTCATAATCTGATCAAAGCCCATCTTGAAGAGGTTTCCCTGAATCCAAGTATAGGAGGAACCTTTTTTGATAGTATTTCTCTTCTCCTTTGAAGATGGGTGAAGAGGGAATTGACCAGTAGCTAAATAATTGGAAAAATTAGAAAAACATGGAGAAATAAGTGATATGGAAATAAGATGCTCATATGGAAGTTGGTCATCCACCATTTCTTCATCTGTAGACAACGTTAGTATTGACAGGAAATCTGCAATAACATTATCTTTTCCTCATTTGTCAACAATAATCAAGTCAAATTGTTGCAACAACAATAACCACTTAATTTTGCGAGAATCCACATTTGGATTATTCATTAGATACTTTATTGTTGCATGATCGATATGCATGAATACTGGGTAACCAATGATGTAATGTCTAAATTTATTTTAAAAATGTGCAATAGCAAGGAACTCTTTTTTAGTTATGTTATAGTTTAGTTCAACATTGGATATTTGTTTTCTAATAAAATAAATTGCATGGGGGAATTTGCCTTCAATTTTTCTTAGAGATGACCCAATTTCCATTCCTTATGCATATGTATGACTGTGAAAGGGAAAGGTCAAATTTGTACCCTTGAGGATCTATCCATAAAAAAAAACATCTTTGGTAAAAAATGAAAATAAAGGAGAATAAAATTTACTATAATCTTTTATATGTCTTTGATAATATCTTACAAGGCCTAAGAGGCTTCTAACATCTCTTTTCTTTTGAGTAACACTTATTAGCAACCCTTTCACTACCTAATCTTTCAAAGTATATGAATGATCCCATCAAGCACAATCCTATATACCCCCTGGTCCCACTAAACTACTAGAAGACGTACCTAAGTTCGATCGTAAACCGAGAGAATATTTGTATGATTAAGATTACGTCCACTTTATGATGAATATTATTATCTTTTAAATAAGCATTGTTACAATATCATGGGCCAATACCATGGCTTACTAATACCACATGCCAAAAACCATAGCTCTATATGATTTTTTTTAACAAATTAATTTAACTAAAGGGACATAACTATTTTTTAAATAAATATCAACTTTTGATTTGTGATGAGTACTAAAAATATTCTAGAACATCCTATAAAAAATAAATCCTACCATTCACCTATTAATTATTAATAATCAAAATAAATTTATTAAAACTTTATTCTAAAATAGACACATGTATCAACATAGTTTGGATTCATGTTTCTCTTGTCTTTTTTTTGATGAAAAACGATACTTTGATCACTGTCATGAAGTGCCTTATGCTTTATGGATAACGACAAAATTAAATCCCTTTTATCTAGTGACTGACATATGAAAAGTTATAGTTCATAAAATGTTGGTAATCTTACAAGTTCAAACGAAATATGGTTTGAGTTATATTGTCAAACATAGAAGTGAGAATTTATATGAATCCAAGTTGATAAAGTTGAATGTTGGATATGAATTTGAATTTTTTTTAGATAAATGAATGTTAATCATTCAATTATCATATTTTTCACAATGTGTTTGATATTAATACATTTATAGAAGATAAATTAAATCGTTCATGATAGAGCCTATGTCGAGTCGGAGGTTTATGTTTCATTAGAGGAATTTTGAGGTATAAAATGGACCTCCTAAGGAAATTATAAAATAATAATGGAAATAATAAAATAAGATTAGATTACATCATCAAATTTTAGAGGGAAAAAATAAAACAATAAAAACTACTTTTTCAACTCGTATTTTCAACTTATCTCCCTAAGGTTTTACTCAAATTTGAAGCGTGGGTACTCATTGGATGAAAAATTAATTCGTCATCCATGGAGTACCCATGTTACATACTTTTGATGGACCCTGGTACACGAAAAAATGAGAAATACATGAAAAACATGATTGCAATCATGTTTTTTCATGTATTTCTTATTTTTCTTGTAGCATGGTCTATCGAAAGTATGCAACATGGGTACTCCATGGATGACGAATTAATTTTTTCATCCAATGAGTACCCCCACTCCAAATTTGAGTAAAACCTTAGGGAGATAAGTTGAAAATATGAGTTGAAAAAATAGTTTTTATTGTTTTATTGTTTTATTATTTTTTAATATTTTTACATTTTTACTCAAAAAATGGTGAATCATCCCCTATGGTTAACATCATCATCTTGAATCCTATTGGTTCTTATAAATTTTATTTTGGTTGTATATTTTTCTTAGGAGACCCATTTTAGACCTCAAAATTCCCTTGATGTGGGCTTTAGAGATGATATATTAGGGTGGCATCTTGGTCCTGTTATTGGTGCGTTTAGTTTATTTTATTTTTTCTTTGTAGGGAAAGGAATTCATAGTAGTTGCTACAAGTGCACCCCCCAGGTTTTAACTATGCTGCCAAGATAGAGAATGCAATGTAGACGAGGGGAGGTGGTAATGCTCTTTAGGGTCAAAGAGGAGCAAGTGTCTTCGCTCATGATTCAGCTACCACTTATTTGAATGTAGTTTTGCCAAAGACTAGGAAAGAAATTTGAAAGCTTGAAACTCAAGAGGGGATAGAAAGCCAATCTTCTTTGGACTATGAGATCATGAAGGATATGTTAACATGGGTTACTGGCCTTAGGCACACCAGGGGTAGGAAGAAGCAATATTTGAATTATATGGCTTTACATTGGCAAATGAAACCCTATTGAGTCTCGCCTTGAAAGATAAGCAAGTGGAGCAGTATAATGTCTTTGCTTCCTTGGAAAACATCAAAAAGACGCTTAAAAACCAATGGTTTGCCTAAACATGATTGATTCCTGCCTAGAACATGTGGAAGGTCATTGCTTGTGAATTTGGTAGTGGTAATCTGATTGACCCTCTAGGCTCAAGTGTGAGGGTCCCTACAACAATCTCCTCATCAAACAATGATTAATGACCAAGCAAGGTGGCTTAGCCATTTGGTGGATTATGTTTTTGTCTTCGACCCGAGTAGTAGGGCACATGTTTATTTTGAAGGTCTTGACTTGTGTTTGTTTTAGTTGCTCATCTTGACATATTTTTCCTTGTCTTGTTTATTGTGTGTTTATTATGGTGCTAGCTATGGCATTTACATAGTTCTGATTTGATAAGTATATTTTGGTGGAAATGTAATGTGTGATGGGTTAATAGTTTTATTGCCAACTTTAAGTATATTTTGGTGGCAATGTAATGTGTGGTGGGTTAATGGTTTTATTGCCAACTTGAGTGCTCGTATTTTTATTAACAAAATACTAATTTTGGCGAATATATAAGTTTTATTTATTGGCAATATAATGGGTTAATGATTTTGTCACAGACATGGCACACAACTATTTATGATTTCTATTGTATTTAAATTTGAATGTAAACTTTCTAGTGTAAATCTTGCCTATCTGGATGTGTAAAAAAAAAAGCAAACTCTTAAAAATATAATATAGAAAAATATTGAAATATTTGTGGCATTTATTTCATAATAATTGAGACTCAGAGATAGCTATCCTCACTGTTGGTTTGACACCTAAGATTTTGCCACTTCAAAAGAAAAAAAAACAAAAAATTGCATACTACTTAGTCCAATGCGTTGCATTGCACCTCACTGGCAGCATTGCACCCCACTGGCATTTTGAACGTAACGGATCACTGACACTTACACGTAGAAAAACCATCCACGAGTTGAAAACGATGAATTTTTGTACTTTTTTTTTTTCTCCTTTGTGGCCTAACCTCATATAGTGCAGATTCAATGTATTTTTTTCTCCTTTGTGGCCTAACCTCATATAGTGTTGTTAGCTCTTAGAGTCGTGTTTATAATGCCATAATATTAATATTTTCAGAGGTATCAAAGTTGCCTGAGCAAGTGGTATTTTTATTTTAATTTTCCAATGCATGGTGTTCCAATTGACTGAATATTTTCTATTTTTTCCTACGCCAGCATTGTGGAATTTTGGTACGAATTTCGAATATAAAATATCCTACGGTTTCTGTAACTCTATAACTTTAGCGCTGAGTTGGTAAAATTTTTTATTATATTTACTCGATGGAACCTTTCTTCCAAACCCATCATAATGATAATGGCCATGTATGTTATGCATTAATATATACATGCATGGGTGTGCATTTCTTTTCAATAAAATAAAACAAGTTATCAATAACCAAATTCCAAGACAAATAAAAACTTGACTAACGAATCATCTGCTGGGATTGCTGTGGGTTGCTGTGGGTGGGGAGATTTTTTTTTTTAATTTGTTTGTATTATGAAGACAAGCACAAAAGCATTTCACTTTGACTGCCTACCTAACTATTGCAAGTTGAAATTATCATTATTTTTTTATGATCTATTGATCTGGTCTTTTTCAAATCTAAACTTCTCCACCTGTATGGGATAGTTAACTAAGATTGTTTTCACTTGCATGAGATAGTTAATTGATGACTATTTGACCAATTAACTAGGATTATGTGTTCGTTCATCACTGTATGTTCGTATCACTCTAAATTTACTACTAGACTCACTATTATATTGGTTCAATCATGTGGAATATATTATATTGAATTGGATTTTCTCATAATTTTCACATGAATAGAATTCATTAATTATTTTCTCTATCAATTTTATTTCTTCTTTCCTTGCAAGTTTTGTTAATTATTTTCTAGCTAGATCCAACGTGCAGGTTCAACTACAATTTCACATGGTATTAGAGCCCATGGGAACTAGGAAGGAGTATAAACAATCTATTATCAGATTGGAGATATTGAAAAGAATGGAGTTTTCACCTTCCACAACTCTCACGTCATATAATTATTTCAATTGGAAGCTAAAGATTCTACTACAACTCTTAAGTAGAGGCTTATATCAAATAGCCATGATAATGGAGACTGAACCAATTTCTGCAATTGAAAAATCCAAATATTTCAACCACATGGACAAGGCCTTCGATCTTTTATGCTTATCAATTTCTCTAGAACTATTGTTTCATATTGAAGTGTGCACAACTCCAAATCAAGTTTGGACCACTTTAGAGACACTCTTTGGGAAGCAAGATGAGATGTGGGGTCACATCCTTCAACATGAACTAAACTAATTAGATCCAAGTAGTTTTGAAAACACTCAATATTTCTTCACAAGGTTCAAAGTCTTGTTACTCTAGTTGAATGAATGTATATCGACAAATCCAAGCAAGAGATCCAATTAATTCTTGCAATATTGTCAAAATTGGGTCCAGAGTATGCTATATCTATCTCCACTTTTCACACAATTAGGCTTGCAATAGGCGTAACCTAAAAGATTCCCACACTTGATGCTTTTATTGAGTCCTTGATACATGAGCAAGATAAGCTCATAAATAAGGGCACATTAAAAAATTCCAAATCCCATGCACCTTTTGTGCGTGAAAGGGGCAAGGCCAATTTGAAATCCAATCAACAATCCAAAGGCAAAGGAAAGAAAAATAATTAGATCCAAGAAAGGGAGGAAATCCCAAACCTCCAAATGAATCTACTAGCTCAAAGGAAAAGAAGGGCAAGAAGCGACAATCAAAATGCAACTATTGCAACCATAGTTACCATCTAGAATCATCATGCATGAAGAAGACAATTGATCTCATGGTGCCAACTCTTCAAGAGAACAATCTTGGTGATTGTATTCTAGAGAGTGTTAAGAAGAAGTAGGGAGAAACAACACCTGAAACAAGAGGGAATGCACATGCATAATTTGTTTTTCATTCTTCTCCTAATGCATGGATCATAGATTTTGGAACTTCACATCACATGATGTCCACAAAATATGCTCTCTTTTCTTTCAAACCATGTGTTGGTCCTCTTATTCTCAAGGGAGATGATTCTATAGTAGAGGCAACTAGACAAGGGACGGTCGATCTTGGAGATGGAAACTTTGAGAATTTCCTCCATATTCGAAGCTTTCAGTAAATCTTCTCTTTGTGTATACAATAACACATATTGGCATCAGAAGGAGAGTTGAATTCACCATAGATTTGGTGAGCATATACAACATGCAAGATAAATCCAAAATTGCAGTTGGTAAGGTAAATCATCAGTCTCATCTATACACTTTTTCTAAATTTGTTCCTCAATCAAATTCCACTTTCCTATTGAAGCATGGAAATGATGAAAGTAGCATTTGGCATGAAAGGTTTGGACACTTAAATTTTAGATACATGCAACAACTTATCAAATAGGGGATGGTGAAAGGCTTGTCTGTCATGTAATTTTCTAATGGAGTTTGTGAAGGATGTGCTCTTGGAAAGCATCCACAAGAAATGTTTGGGAAGGGGAATGCATGAAGGCCCTCCTCTCCCTTGGGGCATGTTCTTGGTGATCTTATGTGGCCATTTCCAAATACTTCCATTGGAAAAGTGTGATATGTTCTCGAATTGATATATGATTGAACGAAATACGCATAGGTATACTTTTTCAAACTCAAATATTAAGTTTTTTAGCATATCAATATTTTCAAAGCACATGTAGAAAAATAATTTGGAAATATGATCGAGATACTACGTGCAAATAATGGGGGGAGTATGTCAACAAGGATGTCCAACATTTTTGTGATGAAGTAAGAATACATTTGCAACACACAATTCCTAGTGTTCCGTAGTAAAACATGGTAGTTGATAGGAAGAATAGATCCTTGAAAGACATGGACTATTGCATGTTTCATGCAAGGTCCCTTTCTTCCAAATTGTGGGCTGAAGCAATCAAGTGTGCTTTGTGCGCACAAAATCAATCTCCTCACAAATATGTTATACAAAAAACACATTTTGAAGAATGGAGTGGAATGCAACTAGAAGTTACACATTTCTGCTTTTTTAGATCTAGCGCATGGGTCCACATTCTTGTAGAAAAGAGGAGGGCTTTGGAGCCACAAAGAAAAGAGTGCATCCTTCCTAGATATCGGATGGTGTAAAGGGATATATATTGCTAGATCTTTCAACATAAAAGGTATTCATTGAGAGGAGTGTTTACTTTGATGAAAGTTCCATGCATGCATCTAAGAAACAACATGAAAAATCTTTTGTGTTTCCTCGTATAGTAGATCTACGAGATGATGTATTCTTTCATTTAAATTAGATTTCAGATCTAATTTTCGAAGTAGATTCAAAAGATAATGAGCATGCATGTGAAGATTTCGATTTCTGAGCAATTTCAACAAAGAAGTGGTTCCTGATGAATGATGTCTTCGATGATCCTGACATGAGATGTCAATTTCAAGAGGCACCCACATGCACTCACAGCTACAAAACCAATTAAACACATGCATCGCTACATGGTTCTAGCATTTGACCCTCAAAACTATGAAGAAGCTATAGAGAATCCTTTATTGTAAGAAGCTATGGATGAGGATTACAACTTCCTCATTAAGAGCCAAAGATGGGACTTGGTTCCACTTCCTTTAGATTAAAAGCTTGTAAAATGAAAGTGGGTCTATAAAACAAAGAAAGTAGTGGATGTACTTATGAGTAGATATAAAGCATAGTTGATGGCCAAAGGCTTTCAACATGTTCATGGAAAAAATAGACTCTATTCGGTTAACTCTCACCATTGCAATAGAAAGAAGGTGGGAGGTTCACCACATGGATGTGAAGAATGCATCTCTTCATGGTGATCTCAAAGAGGAAATTTACATGGAGAAAACAGAAGGATATGTAAAGAAATCATCTTTATTTTTCTAACTCAAAAGGTATCTTTATGGCCTCAAGTAGGAACCTAGAGTATGCTAAAATGAATTCCTATTTACTCTCTCAACATTTCATTCAATGTAAACCCAATCCAAATGTTTATATGCTAAGAAAATATGACTCTATGTTTCTCATAGTGCTCTATATAGATGATCTACTAATCACAGGTATTTCAGCCTCAACCATTGCTATAGTCAAAACCACTTTGCTTGACATGTTTGATATGACAGATATGTGTAAGTTACACTTCTTCCTTGGACAAGAAATCAACAAGAATGATTAATGGATCAAAATTTCCCAGTCCAAGTATGTGAGAGTTCTCTTAGTTTGTTTTCCATTATGGGAATTTTGACATCTAAAATAGGCCTCCTAAGGAGAATAATAAAATAAGACTTATAAATATTCAAAGAAAAAGAAAGGAAAATACTTTTTTTAATTGTATTTTTAGCTTATCTCCTCATGTGTTTACTCAAATCTCAAGTGTATGCACCCATTGAATGCAAAAATAAATTCCACATCCAACAGGTACCCACTATGCATACTTTTGAGCAAACTCACATCAGAAAAAAATGAAAATACATGAAAAATATGTTGTACGCATTTTTTTCATGTATTTTCAAGTTTACTCAATGTTGGTTTGCTCGAAAATATGCATAGTAGGTACTCATTGGATGCAGAATTTAATTTTGGATCCAACATGTGTCTACACTTGATATTTGAGTAAAACCATTAATAAGCAAGAAATACAATTAAAAAAGTAGTTTTCTTTTTTTCCCTCCAAAATATTATCCCTAGGGATGACATCATCATCTTGAATCGTCTTGAATCATATTGGTTCATTTAAAGTTAATTTTCTGAGCACATTTTTTGTGTTGAGGTTGATTTTTTACCTCAAAATTTCCCTAATGACATGACCAACTACAAGCTACCAACTACACCTTCCTTACTGGGGGTACACCTTGGGGATGGAAATGATACGTCGTTGTTTGATTACACCAAGTACATACAATGTTTGGGGAGTCTCCTCTGTCTCACTCAATTGTCTATATATCTCATATGCAATAGGTGTAGTTTCCATAAACATATAGGAGCCACATGAGTTGCATTTGAATGCTGCTAAGTGCATACTCAGATATGTTTAGGGAACCATCAACTATGGGATTCATTATGCAACAGGTGGTACTTTGGATCTCATTTTCAATATTGATTCAGATTGGGCTTGTGATAACATTGATTGCAAGTCCACTTCAGGATCTATTCTCAATTTGGGTGATGACCCCATTTGTTGGTCTAGCAAAAAGAAATCTACGATTTCTTTATCGTTGGAAGAGGATGAATACATAGGTGCAATCAATATTTTGATTCAATCTATTTGGTTGCAAAACTTCCTCCTGCATCTTGGTATCATATTTCATCGTCCAATTGACATTTTGTGTGATAATCAAAGCACCCTAAAGTTTTGCAGAGATCCAGTGTAGGGACAAAAAAGAAACACATCAATATCCACACACACTACTTTACAGAATTGATACATGATGGTATCATTGACTTGAAACGTTGTACCACTTTTAAATAGACGGCCAACATATTCACGAATATTTTCATTGAGCAGAAGTTTTGCTTTCTACAAAATTTCCTTGTGGTGAAGGACATAAATACCTAGCAGTTGTATCTCTTTTTCAATATTATATTTTGAGGGGGGTTTTGTTCCCATGTGGTTTTCCCTTTTTGTTCTTCTTGCATTTTTTCTTTATTACTTATATGCATTGTAAAATGGGTACCTTACATGGCTTCTTGTCAAGACCCATTCATTTTGTTCTCTCTTGTAGTGCTTCAGGTGGGGTATTGGAGATAACATACACTTAAATTCACTTCGGTTAACTAGGACTATCTCGACTTTCATGAGATAGTTAACTAATGAATGCATGGAAAATTAACTATGACTATATACACTTGTATGATATAATTAACTAATGATTGAATGACCAATTCACTATGACTAAGTGTCTGTTTTCTTTAGTGCATGTTCACATCTCTCTAGATTCACTACTATATTAGTTCAACCATGTAGAATATATTTTATTGAATTGTATTCTCTCATAATTTTATTTTCTATGCATGAACAAAATTCATTAATTCTTGTTTCTATCAATTTTATTTCTTCTTTACTTGCAAGTTTTTTCCATTGTTTTCTAGCTAGATCCAACCTGTGCATGCTCAACTACAATTTCATATAAAATTAAATTGTTTGATTAAAGTTAAGGATCCTCTTTAGTTTTAATTTATGGATAATAATATTCAACATCAAGAATGAATTTTCTGGGAAAACTTATATTGCGAGGTGATTTACCAATAAAATAGGATTAAAATTAAAATTTATAAAAGATCATTAACATTGTTTTTTGAAATTGTGAAAATGAATAAAGGTATAGTTTAAACCGTGGAATTTAATGTACAATCTCATTTTGAAATTTCAACCTTGATAAGAACCAACTTCAAATCACCCAAAACTCAAAATAAAAATTGTTAATCAAGGTTTCTATAGTTCTAGTGCCACCCTGAACCCTTGAAAGACTATTGGATCCTATCTTTTATATCATCCATGCCCTCGATGAAAATTGAATAGCGAGATTCATAATGAGAAAACATAAAACTATAAGGAATTAGGAACCTAGGATACTCTTGAAGTCTCTCTCCAAGGTAGTTCAAGGATAATAAGGAAGGAAAGTGGTTTCCCCCCCATGCAAGAGGAAATCCCTAAAACCTCTACCAAATGAAGAAGATAGTCTCTTAGAATTGTATTGGATTAGGGAGTGAAAAAAAAAAACTCTTAGAAGTTAGAAGCTTGAAAAACAATGAAACACTTATAATATTTTTCCTCTAGAAGACAAAATTGGGGGAAAATGAAGCCCTCTGAAAGATCAAGTCCTTATGGTGATAAATTCATGCTTTTGTAGTTGGATTTCTATGGGAATTTGGAGGTCTTTGTAAATTATGGGTTGATACAATGTTTCAATTGATTTAAGAACAAAAGACAATACATTGGCTAGCCACCCACCTTCATATGACACTTGTTCATATGACATTTTTTAAAATTAATGAATTTAATTAAAATGGAAAAATAACCATAACCAATTTGGAGATAAATCTCAACGTTTGATTTGTGAAAACTATTAAAAATATTAGAATATTACATAGAGGTTAAATCCCTACCATCCACTTGATAAATATTCACAGTTATAGTAAAATTCTGGAAGCCCTCAAGGGAATTTATTGAGGGGACTTTATTTCTCTCGGAACTTCATAGTAGATGGATATATGGTAGTATATATAAGTGAAGAAATGCTATAATATGATAATTACTTATGTAAAAATGTCAATTTTGTAGGTATTAGATTATTGTTGGATATAATCACTGAGTTAATTCGTCTCTAAAAGTAATAAGTTTGACCTTTGAGGTGTATATGAGTTGGTGATAGAGTACATTATTAAGGCAATCAAACCTTAAATAGTCATGAGCACCATATGAAGGATGTTTCCATGGTCACTACAAGGACGGTGGTTCAGTGATTTTTTGTGAATCATGTGAACAATTAACTACTAAAATGGAGCAACATTCATAAGAAAAGGACACCTTGAGTCAAGATGTAATGCCCATTTTGTAAGGGTAAGTATGAATATGTATGTATTTATATATGTATAGGAATTTGACTAATTCCACTTCCATGGTTGTATATATAAAGATTAATTTTATAATGAAAGTATATGGATAATAAAATTTCCATTAAGAGCAATGCATGAGGGAAATTTGTATTGGATAAACATTCTCTCATTTTAGACAAGTCAAAAGGAAGTTAAAGATAATTTTGGAGGTGTGTCCAGCTTAAATAGAAAATGAAGGCACATTGAAGTTCAACTCAAAAAGCATCATGCAAAGTTCGCATCATGAAGATTTAAAATGGTCAAAGTAATGACATCCTTGTGTAAGTCAAGTTAATTTTTTTTTAAGCCCAATACAAGAGGAGATGGAGAGTATGTGTCAATGAAAAGTTGTAAGAACCCGATTCCTATTATTAGAGCCTTATTCTATTATACACTAACATATCTATTTTACTGTTGATTTGCAAGTAATAAAAGGAGCTTGCTGACCTTCTCACAAAATTTTAAACATTTAACATCTTATCATTTTATCATAAGCAACATAAATTAAGATGAGCATTCCATTGATATCAACTTAACAAGAGTAGTTCATGGAAAAATACCTGTTCCGGCGATTGATGATGATACCTTTGTCGTCTAGCTCCAGCTGAACGCTCCTTCTCACCGATCCAACCGGATTTACCTCCCAGCCAACTAGGAAACAAATTCCTAGCCCAGGAAACCTCCACAGGTTCCCTAGCCCTCCATGCCCAAGTCCAACCAGATATAGTGTGTCTTCAAGAAGAATGTGCAAAAAAACCAGATAACAATACTTTCCTCCTCTCAAACCCAAGAAACCTCCATAGGTTTCCAAGGTCTCCCAAAATCATAACAAATCCAAACAATCACAACCAACCCACACAATCATAAGCAAGACCCCCAACCTCCCCTTTCTTTCTTCCCCCTTCCTTTTTATACCCTCCTTCCCTTCTCCATCTCAACCACCTCTCATTAATGTCATTCACTTCTCACCCATCCCTATAGTTGACTTCTCTTCTCCGAAGTAAGCTAGGAGTACATCTGGAAATGTGAAATGTAATTACATGGAGAGGACCATGTCTTCTCCTTAATAAATGTGAGGGGACATTGGGTAATGTGAAATGAATATATATATTGATAATGAGTTGGAGAGAACTATGTCTTCTCCCAAGAAAATGTGAGGGTACATGGGGGAATGTGAAATGTAATTACATGGAGAGGACCATGTCTTATCCTTAATAAATGTGAGGGTACATTGGGTAATGTGAAATGATATATATATTGATAATGAGTTGGAGAGAACTATGTCTTCTCCCAAGAAAATGTGAGGGTACATGGGGAATGTGAAATGTAATTACATGGAGAGGACCATGTCTTCTCCTTAATAAATGTGAGGGTTATCATTGGGTAATGTGAAATGAAACATACATTTGCAAATAATGGAAGGAGAACCAAATTCTACCCCAATATTCAAATTTGAGAAGGTAAGTGGAGCAATTTAAAATAATGGAAATCATGAATTTTATATTAGACCTATATTTCTCAATATTTTCAGATAATGTAAACATTAACAAAATTTGTAGGATAAGATTTAAGTGGGGCATTACATACACCCTCCTTCAGAAAACTTCGTCCCGAAGTTAGAATGAAAAGAGGCAAGGAGTTTAAAGCATAGCAACCGGAGAGAGTTATAGCAATGAAATCAGATAAGTACGACAATGACATTTCTTCCCATCAAGAGTCTCCAATTGATCTATATCCTCCTATCCACCCTGGCCTACTTCCGTTCCCACCCTATCCGTCCTCTGCTGCTTTATCAGTGGCAACGACCATACTAACCACTGATAAAACCATCATGGTGGGAGTGCCGAATACATCGACCTAACTTCCCCCAGCAGGCAACTGGCAATTGTCATCGCACATCTAGGGGGAGCGTTCATTTATCCTCCCCACGATTCCAGGTTTCGAAGGATACACGGTGGGAAACACCTCCACCCATCCTTCACAACACAGACCACACTACAGCGCTGGTTGGACTTGTCATCGAATAATCTAGTTATGTCATCTTGCCACCTGTCATTTGCATTTTACTCATGTCATAAGAGTGCGTATTAAGTAGATACCAAATGTAATAGAACAATGTGCATTATACCTTGCCCATGAGATGTCTCAAACTTCCCTCAATGGAAGAGTAGCTCTCAGCTATCATATAATTCCTTCTCCCTGTAGGTTAGCTCTCATTCATGCATTTATATAACAACAAGACATATAATCATCACATTATTGAGTCTAGTATCCATATGTCACTTTGTAGTTCATACTGGAAACAATCATAATTTCACTACGTCATTCATTAGATAAATCATATCCACTTAAGCCATACATGAAACGACAATAGCTCTGATAAGTCATGTACTAGATAAATCATCACCATGTAAGTCATACACCAAATGTTTCCATCATCAAAATCAAACCTAAGTAGTTTCACATGTTCAACCAAATGCATCAATATTACATAATGTTCATAAATAAATAACATGGAAATAGGGTCTTAACATAGGTAGCTATCTAAGTCAAAATAGGCATCACAGATGCTCAAAAAGTGAGGGGTAGTCACGATGCATAGTCTCTGCATCCTCCCAGGTAGCAGATCCTGGGCTATACTTGTCCCACTGCACCTTAACTTGGTCCACCGTGCGATGTCTAAGATGTCGAACCCTACGGTCCAATATGCGTAATGGTTCTACCATTACGGTTCCCATGTCCGAGACCTGCAAGTCCTGCCAATCCAGTTTGTGAGATTCATCAGAAACATAATGTCGTAAAACAGATACATGAAAAACATCATGAGTTTTATGCAAATGGGGTGGCAGTACAAGACGATAGGCTACTAGTCCAATCTTCTCTTTGATCCTAAAAGGCCCTACGAACCAAGGTGACAATTTCGTGCCCTTCCCAAACCGGATGGTGCTTTTTTTGGGCCGGATACGAATAAAAACTTGGTCCCCTACTTCATAACTGTGATCAATCCTATGTGAATCAACATAACTCTTCTATCTATCCTATGCTTCCTTTAACCTTTGTCGAACCTGCTTTACCTGTTCCTCCATTTCTTGAACTAATTCTGGGCCAACTATCACTCGGTCCTCTAACTTTTCCCAACTCAACGACGTCCTGCAAGGTCTTCCATATAGAGCTTGATAAGGAGGCATCCCGATTGAACTGTGATAACTGTTATTATAGGCAAACTCTACCAATGGTAAGTACCTTTCCCACTGAGTCTGATTATCCATGACATACATCCTAAGCATGTCCTCCAGAACCTGATTTACTCTTTCGGTCTGCCCATCTATTTCTGGATGGTATGTAGTGCTTAGGTTTAACTGAGTTCCCAACGCTGACTGCAAACTTGTCCAAAACCTAGATGTAAATTGGGAGTCTCTATCAGAAATGATCTTTGTGGGCAATCCGTGCAGTCGGATAACTTCATTGACAAACACTCGTGCCACATCCGTAACATCGTAAGTGTCCCTTACTGGAATGAAATGGGCACTTTTGGTCAATTTATCAACTATAACCAATATAGCATTGTGCCTCTGGGAAGTGAGTGGCAAGCCCAACACAAAATCCATGGAAATTACTTCCCATTTAGATGTAGGGATGTCATGAGGTTGTAGGAGTCCTGCTAGATAGCGATGATCAGCCTTCACTCGCTGACGTTCAAGACATTTGGCGACAAACTGGACTATGTCATACTTCATGCCTACCCAAAAGAAGAGTTTCCTTGCGTCAGCATACATCTTCTTTACCCCAGGATGTGCACAATAGAGTGCTCTATGAGACTCTTCGAGGATGGTTTCTCTTATACCCCCTTCCTTAGGTACGTACATTCTCCCTTGGAACCTCAATATCCCATCTGGTTCAAGGACATATCATTCAAACTTTGGTTCTATTTGCTTCCCATTTTGGATAGCTGAGATGAATTTTAAGTACCAACTATCTTCAAAGAGTTTCTCCAATATTTGCTCCCTTAAATTTACCCTTAAGGCTACTAGGGAGAAAGTTCGTGGCCTCCTGCTTAGTGCATCTGCCACTACATTCTCCTTTCCCTTTATGTATGAGATTTCAAAATCATACTCACTCATGAATTCACTCCATCGCCTTTGTCTGACGTTCAAATCCCTTTGAGTGAAGAGATGTTTTAGGCTTTGATGATCTGTTCTTAACTCAAATCTTCTCCCGATGAGGTAGTGTCTCCATAGCCTCAAGGCTAACATCACTGCTGCCAATTCTAAGTCATGGGTAGCATATAACTCTTCATGCTTCTTCAATTTTCTAGAAGCGTAAGCTATTACCCCACCTTCTTGCATCAATACTGCACCCAATCCCTGTGTTGAAGCATCGGTGCAGACAGTGAAGTCTTTTCCCATGTCTGGTACTCGAAGGATTGGTGCACTAGTTAGTAACCTCTTCAGCTTTGTGAATGCAGTGTCACATTCATTTGTCCATTCATACCTAACCCCCTTTCGCTGTAATGTGGTGATGGGTTTTGCAATCCTTGAAAACCCTTCCACAAACCTCCGATAATACCCAGCTAGCCCCATAAAACTACGTACCTCACGGGCATTTTTTGTTACTAGCCAATCCATTATGGGCTTCACCTTTTCTGGGTCAACTGAAATCCCTTCTCCTGAAATGATGTGCCCAAGGTAATGGACTTCCTTCTGAAATAAGGAGCACTTTGACAATTTCCCATACAATTGATTTTCCCTTAAACAAGTCAATACTACCCTTAGGTGCTTTTCATGCTCTTTTTCATTCTTAGAATATATAAGAATGTCATCAAGGAAGACTTGCACGAATTGGTCCAAATACCTTCTGAACACACTATTCATGAGGCTCATGAACACTGCTGGTGCATTGGTTAAACCAAATGGAACAACTACAAACTCATAGTGCCCAAACCGAGTTCGAAATGCAGTTTTTGAGATGTCTTCCTCCTTTATCCTCAATTGGTGGTACCCAGATCGTAGATCAATTTTTGAGAAGACTGTTGCCCCTTTCATTTGGTCAAATAAGTCATCTATTCGAGGTATTAGGTACCTATTCTTTATCGTGGCTCTATTTAAGTCTCTATAATCTATGCATAGCCGCAAGGAGACATCCTTCTTCTTGACAAACATTACTGGTGCACCCCAAGGGGAAATACTAGGTCTGATCAATCCCAAGTCTAAGAGCTCCTTTAACTGCATCTGTAACTCACAAAGCTCTGGAGTTGTCATCCTATAGGGTGTCTTAGATATTGGTTCTGCACCAATTTTTAGTTCAATAGTGAAATCAATCTCTCTTATAGGAGGTAATCCAGGCAACTCCTCTGGAAAAACATCCTTGAATTCAGCCAAAATTGGATGTTGATCTAGGGAAGGTCCCTTCTGGTCACTTACCGTCTTGACAAAATACAATTTGCAACCTTGTCTGAGACAACGTTTTACTTTCATCATGGATATGAATCGTAGGGACACTCCCCTCTTGATTCCACAAATCTCAATTGGCCTACCTTCATCATCTAAATAGATCACCTTCTTCTTCAAACAGTCTACTAAAGCTCGATGAGCTTCTAGCTAATCCATTCCAATAATTACATCATACGTTCCCAATTCTGTGATGTATGCCTTCAACTTAGTCATACACACCCCGAGGTTTACCTGACATTGGTCTACACTAGGCCCCACTGCTTGTTTTACCCCAGAAGCCATCTCAACTTGTTTAAAGTCATCGTGCTCATAGGCTGCCAACCCACATTTTTCTAATGCAACTAGTGAAATGAAACTATCTGTAGCACCAGAGTCAAACAAAATTTTAACTTTTACTTTGTTTATCATACCTGAGGTTTCTACCACGGTAGACTGGTGTTCAACTTGCTGATTGTCAATTGCTGCATAGATTCGGTGGTGGCTACCTGTTCTCCCCATTGGTTCTTTTCCCTCTCTTTTGTTGTTACCGGATCGAAACTCAGGGCAATCTCGCTGATAATGAGGTCCTCCGCATCCCCAACAAGTGATGCGTGGTGGACCTTGAACCGAATGATGTGGAGTTTTTTGGAAAGAGTTTCTTCCCCTGGAACCCCTGCCCCCCACTTGTTGTTCCTCGCTTATGACTTTGATTTGTACATGCCCTTGAAGCTTTGGGTGAAGCTGCACTAGAAACCATTGAAATCCCTACTTTCGGTGTTCTAGGTATAACCCTGTTTCCATATGCTGGTGGCCTCTGACTTCCTCTCCTTGGGAAGGTATGAGGGGCTTTCCCCATAAACCCTGTTTGACGTGGAAAGATGGCTCTGCCTTCACCCTTTAAGTCTAGGTGTTCTTCGACATAACGGGCATGTTCTACAGCTTCTGCCACTGAGGAGGGTTTCCACATCTGCACCATTGCCCTAATATTAGGTCTCAATCCATACATAAAATGATCTGCTTGGCGCTGGTCAGTATCCATGTATGAGACATACTTGACCAATTCCATAAATCGGATTTCATATTCTTCTACAGTACAACCTCCCTGTATCAGGGCATGGAAGTCTCCTACCTGCTGTTCTTCATAATATGCTGGTAGGTACTTCTTCCTGAACCTCTCCTCAAATAATTCCCAAGTAACTGTGCCTGGAGTGAGGTGTAGTTGACGCTCCAAGTTACCCCACCAATTCAGAGCACTATCTCTGAGTTGGAATATTGCTATTTTGGCTTTGGAATTGGAATTGTAATCCCTT